>JASCZI010090688.1:75181-91657 GCA_036250425.1 Stylosanthes scabra
ATTGAGCCCCTTTTTGGGGGTTCTAAAGCCTTGAGAGTTTTTGGGGGAATTTATGTTCTCACATGTTCTCTCTTAGTTGAATAATTTTAGTTCTTAGGATTTCCGTTTTCTTGTAGCAACACTAGCCAAACATTTTATTGCCTTTATTTACTGTTATTCTGTCAAACTTCTGTTTTAATCAATTTACTTTATTGTTATTCTGTCCGTTTAATTTCTTGCAAAACCGCATTTTTACATATTGTTATGCTGCTTGTTTATTTTCCTGCTTTTATAATTCCCGTTAGTAGCGAGTAGAGTCCTATAGTGTCTCGGCTGTAAGGTGAAATGTGCAAATGACCGGAGCTGCGAGTCCCTATAAAGATCACGTTAGAGAAGCGGGTCAATCCCGTAAAGCTATACGCCCTACACCCCTGCTAGCATAGTGGCAGTTCCTTGACCGTACGAGGTTCGCCACGGCAGCATGGCACAAGTACTTGGGAACCTGGTGACAGCAGGTTTGACCCGGTGACAGCAGGTTTGACCCGGTGACAGCGGGGATCCTATAGAGTTTGTCAGCCCTGGGCATAGATCAGAGGCTCCATATTTCGCTTACGCGCAAGAGGTCCTGGTGATAGCAAGATTGTACCGGTGACATCGGGTTACTCTTGGGAGCCAGGGGCTGAATCACGAACTCCAAGCAACACCTGCTCCAATGTGAGTTGAACTCGGTATTGTGGGTTCGTTGCCACATAGCTAGTTAGTTTCGGATATAGCGGAGGTTCCTCTTAGGGGGTGTCTAATCGATCTGGGACATAGCAACAATGATAGCGATGCACAGTATTTCAACTCATGGCCATGATACTCCTTTTATTATTATTGTCTTTTATCTGCTTTCAACTGCTTTCATACTGCAAACTGCTTTCAAACAAACTCAACTTCAATTAACCCCAATAAAAAATAAACTTTCCCTTTTGCTTCCTGAGCAGAACGACCCGAGTCCCATACTCGGTATTTTGGTTGCACCCTGTGACACTTCTTTTTAAAACGTCTCAACACCGCCAGCAAGGGATAAGGTGTTTTCAGACTACAACGACGAAAGCATCCCCACCCGAGCGGGCGTGTCAGTGGTGGTAGCGCTACTCTGATGAAGGTGATGTTCTCTGGAAGAAAATCATTGATTCCTGCTACGATGTAAAAGAAAACATGCAGATTCATAAGCATAATAGCAATTTAAGTAATGGGCCGTGGAGAGATATCGTTAGGTTACCAAGTGAAAATGCTGATTATAAGGAGATAGTGGAAGAGGGATGGAGGCCGTGCTTAGGAGATGGTAAAGCAATAAAATTTTGGAATGACAGGTGGTTATGAGATAAGGCGTTCTCTGTAAAATTTCCGAGGCTGTTCATGAATTCCCTACAGAAAAATTGTGTCATTTATGAGTATGGGTTTTGGGGTACACAATCATGGGTATGGGATCTAAAATGGAGGAGAGAATTCTTTGAGTATGAGAAAAGTGAGCTGAGTAAATTACAATATATGCTGGGTTCTGTTTGTTTATTTGCAGGTGTCAAGGACTCTATTACATGGTGCTTTAGCTCGAATGGAAGATACTTCACCAAGTCGTTTGTTGGAGCTGTTTCCTGAAGAATGTTAGGTCTACCGCAGGAGAAACAGATATATGACACTGTGGAATGACAGAATTCCACCAAGATTCGAATTGCTGACCTGGTTTGTAATAAATGATGGCCTTGCAACAAAAGACAAGCTGGTAAAGAGGAGAATTATTCAGATAGGTGACGACAAGTGCGCCCTTTGCGGTCTAGAAGGTGAATCTAACTCCCATCTCTTCCTATATTACACTCTTTCTTCATCACTGTGGAATATGTGTTTAAAATGGGGAAATGTATGTTGGGTTGGACCTAAAAATGTGAAAGATTGGTATGAGGTCTGGATAGCGCAAGATGTTAGTAGAAGTAAAATACTAAACTGGGTTGCATTATTCTTTGCAATTGTTTGGGTGATTTGGAGATGCAAAAATATTAGAATTTTTGAAAACAAAACAATAAGTGTGTCAAATTGTTGGTGATAGGAATAGTAATGTAACTAAGTGTAATATCAGTAATCTGAATTAGTTATTACTTGCTATTGTAGGTAACTTTCATAACAACCAGTCACCATCTCTCTCTGGTTATATATAAACCTTCTCTTCTGTCATTGTACTATTGATGGAATCATAAGTACAAAGCACGCCTTGTGGCCAAAGGATTTCATCAACTTGAAGGTGTTGATTTTGATAAGGTCTTTAGCCATGTCATCAAACCAGCTAAAATTCGAGTCATCATCACAATTGCCTTATCGCGCAGCTGGTTAATTCGCCAATATGATTTTAATAACGCATTTCTGAATGGTATTCTTCCCAAGCCAATGTACATGGAACAACCTCCATGCTTTTCTGAAGGAGATGCTACTTTGCTGTGCCGTTTAAATAAATCAATCTATGGTCTTTGCCAAGCACCCCGTTCCTGGTTTCCACCCTATCTTCTACTCTCTTTAATTTTGGTTTTAAACAAGCTAAATCTGATCCTTCACTTTTTCTTCGCTTTACTACTATTTTTGTGATCTTTATTTTGGTTTATGTTGATGATATACTTGCTACTGGTTCACATGATAATGAAATATGTTCTTTCACCCTTGTTCTGATTTGCGCCTTTACACCTTTGCAGATTCTGACTAGGGATCATACATTGATGATCGTCGCTCTACTTCTGGTTCGTGTGTTTATCTCGGCTCCAACATCGTCGCCTGGTCCAACCGGAAACAACGTTCCGTTAGTTGCTCTAGTGCCGAGGCAGAATTTCGTAGCATTGCCTCTGTTGAAACCGATATTCGTTGGATTCAAAATCTCTTGTACGAACTCAAGTTTCTTGCACAACCACTCCAACAATCTTCTGCGACAATATTAATGTTGTTCTCCTCAGTGCTAACCCCATCCCTCATAATCGAACTAAACACTTTGATATGGACTTGCATGGAGTTCGGGAGCGCATGCAACAGGGTAAACTTCATGTTGTCCACATTCCAGCTACTAATCAAGTAGCTGATGTCCTAACAAAGCCCCTGTCCGCACCAAATTTTACTAAGTTCAGAGACAAACTCAGGGTCTCATGTTATAAGCCCATGAGTTTGAGGGGGAGTGATAGGAATAGTAATGTAACTAAGTATAATATCAGTAATCTGAATTAGTTACTACTTGCTATTGTAGGTAACTTTCATAACAACCAGTCACCATCTCTCTCTGGTTATATATAAATCTTCTCTTATGTTATTGTACTATTGATGCAATCATAATACAATTCACTAAGAGTTTCTATTATTCTTGTACTACTCTCAAATTCTTTCTATTCATTCAAGATCAATCTTGATCTCCAATATCTTATAGTTGGGAAATGGTTAAAGCACTAGTGAATAGTTAGGGAAAGAAAGAGAGGCAGGGGCAAAGAAGTTGTATAGTACATGGGAAGCATGAGATAATGAGGGAGTGGGTCTGGTGGAATTGTATGTTGTTCTGCCCGAGGAAGAATGGTTTTGTTGCTGGGGTATCTGACAAATAAATTAGATGTGGTATATTGTATGAAAGGTGATCTCATATTGATCGAGAGTGCTAATGAAGCAACTCTAAATTGCTTACAAGATAGGGTGCAGTTTTTGCTGCAAGATACAAATTTAACAAGGAATGAGGTGACTATGGTGTGCAACAATAGGAAATTTGTTGAGTGGATTGGTGGGGACAAGAGCACTAGCTGGGATAAAAGATTCACAAGCATGAGTACATAGTTCACAAGCAATGGAATCAATTTGCTAATAGTGATGGCGGCAGATGGTGCAGGTGGTTCACTTAACAGATGCATTTGAAAGTAAAGTGATACCTAAACAGGAGTAGGCCAGCAACAACAACAATGAGAATTAGATGTCACTGTGTTTAGTCGTGATTAGTAGTTGTAACTTTCGTGTTTGGTGTTTTATGTTGGTTTTGATACTTTGTACATTTTGTTCTTGATGGCAATGTCGAAGGGGACAATGTGTGCATTGTTTTTGCTCCCCTTGTGGGTCGAGTGTTTCGAACGATCTAAAAAAAAACCTTGTTCAATTGGTGAAGTTTCTCTTCCTCCCATTGCCTCAACAGCCATCTCTACTCCAAGCTCCACCTCTATGATGCTCCATTCCACACTCCACACTCTGCTATTTTAATGCTCTTGTTTACTGTTTCCCTGAATAAACTTGGAATAAGTCCTTTAGTCTACTTTTGGCCACCCATAAATTAAACCAGAATCTAGTCATAGCACCATTTCCAAGTGAATTTGGAGACCTCCTGTTAAAATTCTAACAAGTTCCTCCTGATTCCCTTAACCTCCCAATGACGTCCCATATACCACCCGGAAACCCATTACCCTTCTCAATTAAACCCAAACCACCTTCCAATTTATTATTGGAGGGGAAGGTCTTTGGTGAAGACACCAATATGTCTTCTAGTGAGTATATTGAATCTTAACCATTGATTTATGCTATTAAAATCTAATGTATAATTAATGCTATCATTATGATAGAGATAAATTTCTAAATATGGTAATATCCTCACCAGAAGACACTTAAATTCTTCATAGTAGAATTTCTCTTATTGGAGCAAACAACACACTTTTAAAATGGACAGTTTTCGTTACTAAACCCCCACCACCACTTAAATAGCAACGACGTATTCTTTAGTGTCACATCCCCCGCACCAACAGCACCTCAATACATCAGCAGCAGCTCCAAGCGCCCAAATGCCTAGCCTGACTCCCTGTTCTGGCGCCTAGGCGCCCAGCAGCACTCCAGGGTTAGCCAGACTGGCGCCTAGGCGCCCATACTCAGTACCAACATGCCAAGTTCAGCATCAAACATCTGACTAAAGCTGTTTCAGCACCTAGGCGCCCAACTCAATGCCTAGGCGCCAGAAATCAGTCTCAAAGCCATTCTAATGCTGATTTGCTATTTATGTGTAATTTCATTCTTAATCTCATTTGTAATTTCATTCTAGATGAATTTGTATTTCATTTAGGTGATCTTAAATCTATAAATAAGTGGAACAACAAGGATTAGACACCACTTTTTTAGATCAATTTTAGTTTCACTTAGATATAGATTGTTTGTAATATACATTTTCAATTAATCAAAATCGGAGGATAATTCAGTTTCAATTTCTCTCTTTCTCTTAGCTTTCATTCTCTCTCTCTTTCTCTCTTTGAATCTTTGAATGTTCATACATTCAAGATTCACATTCATAGCATTCATCCTTCCAAGATTTATAGTTTTATGAATCCAAGATCCACCTTCATCACTTTCTTGGAGTCATTCATTATCATGAGTGGCTAAACACCATAGAGATTGAGGAGGAGGAGCTCTATTCCTCACAAAGCTAATGGATTAACCCAACATTACATTCAAAATCTGCAAGTTATTCATCAAATTCAAAGGATTCTTCTTGTTCATCAATTCAAGAATCAAGTTCAACCGAGAGGTATAATTGATTCTAACTTGGTTTAATCTCTATTCTAGATTATGGGTTTAAACATATCACTAAAAGGTTTATGAATGTTGTTGTTGATGTTTGATTGGATATGTGACATTAAATCTGGTTGTGCATTAACACTAATATCATAAATTTGTTCAAGAAGTATCCTTCACATTAGTTCTTTGCATTAGAGATGATGAATTGAATAAGTGTGCATGTATATGAATCTGTATTCTTTATCACATAAATGATTGATTCGTTTCTTGTTTGATTCTTTGTCATGAATTCTTTAAAGATTTGATTTACTGACGAGTAATTGAATCTTTCTTGTTTTGAATTGTTGCATTTGAGAAAATAGGCATTCAAACATAATCAAGAATCATTCCATATTTCTTCATGTGACTTAGAGATGAGCATGTGATTTAATTTGCATTAGAATCATTAATAATCTAATAGGGTTGTATGAGATTGAATATGTGACATGTTAATTCTTTCCATGAAATGTTGTTGATTGTTGTTGATTTGAATCATGATGTGTGTATTATCTCTTTTCTTGTATTAATTAGTCAAGAGATTGATGATTAATTTGGATAAAGAAGAAACTAGATCACTAAGAGATTAGGGTTTAGTTATATTAGGGTTCATTTAGATTTGATTATAATTGCAGAAATTGAATGGTGAAGTTTGGCTTATGAAATTAGTGATGAATATCTCCAATTCCTTGATCTTGCTCTTTACATTTGCATTTCCCCCTTTCTTGATAATTGTTCTTGTTGACTAATAATAAATTGATAATAAAGATTTAGTTTCTTGACATGTTTTCTTGTTGTTGCATGATTCTTTACTACTTCCTTCTTTAGTTTCATATTAATCTTTTGATTAGTTATTTGGATCTACTTAGAGAATTGATTAAGAATATTGCTTGATCCACCTTTCCTCGAGGGAACGATACCCATTCTCAAGTGGTATTACTTGATCCGGTGCACTTGCCGGATTGTGACATAAGATTTCGTCGCATCAAGTTTATGACGCCGTTGCCGGGAAAAGGTTTAGATTGACAATAATATGTTAATTGTTTCTTTGAGATAGATTATTTTACTTCTTTTTCTAGATTAACAAAGGACTTCCTTCACTGTGACGCTGGAAGTTTCTATGTTTGTTGTTTGTTGTTTGTTTTAGTTACTTGTATGCAGGGAAACCGAGACAAGCAATCAATACAATTTGATCCAGAAATTGAAAGAACACTTAGAAAATTAAAGAAACAAGCAAAGTTGAAACAACAATTTCCCAAAAATCAAGAAGACTTTGAATTTGAAGATCAAAACAGCATGGCAGACGCAGAAATCCCAAATGAAGAGAGGAAAACTCTTGGTGACTTCACTATACCTAGTACTGCAAGTTGTGGCACCAGTATTGTTAGACCAGCAGTGGAAGCTAACAACTTTGAGCTGAAACCATCTCTCATTCAGCTTGTGCAACAAGACCAATTCTATGGCAACTCCCAAGAGGATCCTAATCTACACATTGCTACTTTTCTACATATCTGTGACACTTTGAAATGCAATGGAGTCACTACTGATGTTATCAAGCTTAGGCTTTTTCCTTTTTTTCTTAGGGATAAAGCAAAGCAATGGCTTAGCTCTCAACCCCAAGAAAGCATTAGAACTTGGGATGATTTAGTGAGCAAGTTCTTGGCTAAGTTCTTTCCACCTAAAAATTTAGCCAAGTTGAGACATGACATCCAATCCTTTGCACAAAAGGATAATGAGTCCTTGTATGAAGCATGGAAAAGGTACAAGGACATGGTTAGGCGTTGTCCTATTAATATGTATCCGGAGTGGTTGCAGCTCCAAAATTTCTATGATGGTCTCTCTAGTACTTCAAGAATTTTGTTGGATTCATCTGCTGCTGGTTCTTTGCAACTTAAGACACCAGATGAGGCTATGAAATTGATTGAGTTGGTAGCCAACAACCAATACATGTTCACCTCTGATAGGTCAGTGAAGAGGGCAGTCATGGAGGTTGAGTCTATGGATGCACTACTATCTCAAAATAAAGCAATGGCTCAACAATTATCTACTGTAACAAAGAAATTGGAAAAACTAGAAGTTGCAGCATTGGGAGCTCCAACATAAACTCCATTTGTATGTGGTATTTGTGGGGGTCCCCATGAAAATCATATGTGTAGCTTAATCAGAGATGATCAACCAGTGGAGCAGGCTAACTACATGGGAAACCAGTCAAGACAACCCTATCATGATCCAAACTCCAACACTTATAATCTTGGATGGAGGAACCACCCTAACTTTGGTTGGGAGGGAACAAAAATCAAAAGAATAACAACTTTCAGAACCGTGCACCATATCCTCCCCAACAAAGGCCACCATATCCACAACCACCATTTCCACCACAAAACAACCTACCACCACCACCTCAACCCAAACCTCAACCAAATTCCTTTGAAGCTGCCTTAGAGAAGCTTACTTTGACAATTACTAGATTTGTTCAAACCACCAACAATTTCATTGAAGAGGCAAGAGCAAATTTCAGAAATCAAGAATCTGCTATTAGGAACCTTGAAACTCAAGTGGGATAAATAGCAAAATAGCTTTCCACTACATTACCTAATGCATTCCCAAGTAATACCCAAGTGAATCCAAAAGGCGAGTGCAAAGCTGTGACTTTGAGAAGTGGGAAAGCACTTGAAGATGTTACAAGCAAGCCCATCAAGGAAGTTCAAAAACCAGTGGAGGTAGCAGCAGAAAAATCAGCAAGTAAAGTACAAAACAAGGAGAACAACATTCCATTCCCTCAACAACTAAAGAAGGAAATCAAAGACAACCAATTTTCCAAGTTTCTTGAGATTTTTAGGAAGTTGGAAATCAATATTCCTTTTGCTGAAGCATTAGAGCAAATCCCCTCTATGCCAAGTTCATGAAGGATTTGATTTCTAAGAAGAAGAATTGGAGAGAAGAGAAGACTGTTCAACTTTGGAACAATTGCAGTGCAGTAATCCAGCAGAAATTACCTCCAAAATTGAAGGATCCTGGCAATTTTCACATCCCTTGTACTATGGGGAATCTCACCATTGAAAAGACATTATGTGATTTGGGCTCAAGCATTAATCTGATGCCTTTATCTCTAATGAAGCTGCTGGATATTTCAGAAATTAAGGAGACAAGGATGTGCATTCGACTTGCTGATAAATCTCTTAAGTATCCTTTTGGTGTGGTAGAAAATATACTTGTTAGAGTAGGTAAATTTATTCTAACTGCTGATTTTGTTATTTTAGATATGGGAGATGATTGCCAACCATCAGTAATATTAGGAAGACCATTCCTAGCAACCGGAAGAACTCTCATTGATGTGCAGAAAGGTGAATTAACCTTTAGAGTGCATGATGAGAAGATGGTGATTAATGTGTTCGAAGTCATGCAATATTCGGAGGATGAGGATGCTGAAAGTTGCATGAGAGTTGATGTCATAGACCAACTAATAAAGGAAATACAAGAGGAAGATGCAATGCTGAAATCCAGTTCAAAACTAGAAGAAAGGTTTGAAGAATTTAATGACACTAACCAAGAATCTGTTTTGCAGGAAATTGATAATGCAAAAAAAGAAGAAAAGCCAAAAACAGAGTTAAAGCCATTACCAGCTGATCTCAAATATGCTTACCTAGGAGAAGAGGAAAGCCTACCTGTCATCATAAGTTCATCCTTGAATACCAAGGAGGAAGAAGAATTATGAATGGTCCTAAGAGAGCACAAGACTGCTCTTGGTTGGAAAATTAGTGATTTAAAGGGAATTAGTCCCACAATATGCATGCACAAGATATTGCTTGAGGATGATGCTAAACAAGTAGTGCAACCACAAAGAAGGTTGAATCATGCTTTGAAAGAAGTGGTACAAAAAGAGGTTATGAAGTTGTGGGATAATGGCATTATATATCCCAATTCCGATAGCTCATGGGTTAGTCTGGTGCATGTTGTGCCTAAGAAAGGAGGCATGACAATCATACACAATGAGAAGAATGAATTGATTCCAACAAGAACAGTGACCGGTTGGAGAATGTGTATTGACTACAGGAGACTCAATGATGCAATCAGAAAAGACCACTTCCCTCTTCCTTTTATGGATCAGATGTTGGAAAAGCTAGCAGGACATGCATTCTACTTCTTCCTAGATGGTTATTCGGGTTACAATCAAATTGTTGTTGATCCGGCAGATCATGAGAAGACTGCATTCATATGCCCATATGGAGTCTTTGCATATAGAAGGATGCCATTTGGTATCTACAATGCCCCTGCAACATTTCAAAGGTGTATGCTTTCCATTTTCTCTAATATGTTAGAAAAGTGCATAGAAATATTTATGGATGACTTTTCTGTGTTTGGTAATACATTTGATGAATGTTTACATAATCTTGCTTTAGTTTTGAAAAGGTGCCAAGAGACTAACCTAGTTTTAAATTTGGAAAAATGTCATTTCATGGTAAAAGGAGGAATAGTACTTGGTCACCATGTTTCAGAACAAGGGATAAAGGTTGATAAAGCTAAAATTGAAATAATAGAGAAATTGCCACCACCTGTTAATGTTAAGAGTGTTAGAAGTTTCTTAGGACATGCATGATTCTATAGGAGGTTCATCAAAGACTTTTCTAAAATTGCCAAGCCCTTAAGTAATTTGTTAGTTGCTAATGTGCCATTTGAATTTACTGTGAATGCTTGCATGCTTTTGAAACTCTTAAGAATAAATTAATATCTGCACCTATTTTATCACCCCCTAATTGGTCTTTGCCTTTTGAACTCATGTGTGATGCTAGTGATTTTGCCAGAGGAGCTGTTTTAGGACAGCGGAAAGACAAGCTATTAAATGTCATATATTATGCTAGCAAGGTTCTAAATGAAGCTCAAAAGAACTACACTACTACTGAAAAAGAGTTACTTGCTGTAGTGTATGCATTTGACAAATTTAGGCAATATCTGATAGGTTCTAAAGTTATTGTGTATACTGACCACGCTGCCTTGAAGTACTTACTGTCTAAAAAGGATGCAAAGCCAAGGCTTATTAGATGGGTGTTTCTACTTCAAGAGTTCGATGTGGAGATTCGTGACAAAAAGATGACTGAAAACTCTGTTGTAGATCACTTGTCAAGGATTGAGGAGCTTAAAATGCAGCTTCCATTCCCACCAGTCAATGAGGAGTTCCCTGATGAACAACTTCTCATGATAATGACAGCACCATGGTTTGCTGATATAGCAAACTATAAAGCTGGCAGAATTGTTCCTAAGGATTACAGCAAGCACATGCAACATAAATTGGTACATGACTCTAGATATTACATATGGGATGACCCTTATTTATTTCGCAGATATACAGATGGTATAATAAGGAGGTGCATCACAGATCAAGAGGTCCCATCTGTCTTATGGCATTGCCATGCCTCTGACTATGGTGGACATTTTAGTGGAGACAGAACAGCAGCAAAAGTGCTGCAATGTGGCCTTGACTGGCCAACTATCTTCAAAGATGCTCATGCCTTTGTTAAGAAATGTGACCAATGTCAAAGAACTGGTAACATTTCAAGAAAACAAGAAATACCCCAAAATTACATACTTGAAATTGAGATATTTGATGTTTGGGGCATTGATTTTATGGGACCATTCCCACCTTCTTACTCTAATGAATACATTTTAGTTGCTGTTGATTATGTATCAAAATGGGTTGAAGCAATTGCTTCACCAACTAATGATTCTAAGGTTGTCATTAAGTTTTTGCAGAAGAATATCTTTTGTAGGTATGGAGTGCCAAGGACATTGATCAGTGATGGAGGAACTCATTTCTGCAACAAATATTTGGAAAACTTACTGCACAACTATGGAGTCAAGCACAAGATATCCACACCTTATCATCCACAGACAAGTGGACAAGCAGAGGTGTCCAACAGAGAACTAAAAAGGATTTTGGAGAAAACTGTTAGCACATCAAGAAAGGATTGGTTTAGAAAGCTGGATGATGCACTATGGGCATATAGAACAGCTGCAAGACCCCTATAGGGATGTCACCTTATCAGTTGCTATATGGAAAGGCTTGCCGCTTGCCTCTTGAGCTAGAACATAAGGCCTATTGGGCTTTGAAGTTCTTGAATTTTGATTCTAAGGTTGCAGCAGAAAATAGATTGCAGCAGCTTAATGAATTGGATGAATTTAGAACGGAAGCTTATAATAATTCTAAGATCTACAAGGAAAAGACAAAGAGGTGGCATGACAAGAAGATACAAAGAAGAGTTTTGGAACTAGGACAAAAAGTGCTGTTATTCAACTCTAGACTTAGGTTGTTTCCAGAGAAGTTGAAGTCCAAATGGTCAGGACCTTTCACAATCTTGAATATCTCACCATATGGACATGCAGAAATCCAAAATGACAAAGATGGAACTAAGTTTGTGGTAAACTGCCAAAGACTGAAACAGTATTTGAGAGAAGAGGTGGAATTCCACCCATCTGCTCCAACATGATAGGTTCTACTTTAGCTTATTTAATTTTTAAGTTATTATTACTTTGTTTAATTATGTGAGATATGCAGAGTGATATGCAGAATATGAAGTGATTCTGCCATTGGAAGTATGCAAAGGGAAGGGGGTTACTAACTGTTATGATGCAGATCAGAAATCAGATTGCATGGTTATGGTATTGGTTATACAGTCTGCTTCTAAGATTGGTGTTCAACTAACCTTAGATTTTATCTTGATTCTTATCATAATAATATCTGTTTCATAGATTAAGTCTGATCATACAGCTTAGTTTATTTGCAATACTAGGCATAGTCTGACTAATACCAACAAACTAAGTTTGGTGTTCCTTAAAATTAGATATCTGTTTCTGCATATTAGTAGCATATATGACATTGCATATCTGTAAGTCAGTAACTCAAAATGGCATTCATCCATTCCTATAAGAAATAATATGCATTTTATGAGTTATACTTGTGTATTGCATATCATAAATGGATATTGTAGAGCTATAACTAATTCTGAGTCTGATTTTATTTTGCAGCTTTTGATGACTTCTAACTGTGACCTTAGTTAACTCTAACTCTGCATTAGTTATCATATCTGTTCCCAAATGCAGCAAGCACAACCAAACTAAGTATGGTGTTAATTTGTATGGTTAGACACTTAGGTATAGCTCATTAGTATTGAATCATACTTGTTTTTGATTCTTAATGCATGAGTCTGCATATTGGTGCCTAGGCTTTACACAACGCACACACACTGCCTAGGCGCCTTCACCCCCTCACACACTCAGCAACGCCCAGGTGCCCAAACCCGGCGCCTGGGCGCCCATGCACTACTCTCAATCCACGACACACACACACTCACTCCAACCCTCACTTATCACACTGCAGCGCCTAGGCACCCATCTCACCCTTCACACCCTCACACCCTCACCCACTCCCACACACCCATCAACCTCACACACACCTAACCCCAACATACACTCACAACTCACACACACAATGCCCAGGCGCCTAGGCGCCCACGCACATACCCCACACACTCACACACCAGGGCCTAGGCACCCTCGTTGGCACCTAGGTGCCACACATACACACGGCACACACGGCACTCACTCCACCCACGCACCCAGCGGCTGGGCGCCCCCTAGTCAACCCCACACTATTCACACACACTCCTCCACCCACTTGCACCTTGCACACACACCTCACCACACAACACTCTCATACACTCACCCACATTAATTACTCACTTTCACCTACCCTATCTAATATCCACCTACTACATCCCCTCAACCAATCACAACTCACACATGGATTTCACTATCTATCATTTATTTTCTTTAAATAAACAAACCACACTCATTCACTGCCTACGCACACACACTCCCCCCACTAACACCCACCTGCTGCTAACAGCAGCACTCATCACTCACCTCTACTAGCGCCTAGGCGCTCCTGCCCTCAAACCCAACGCTTTACCATTCTCTTCCTTCTTCTTCTGCGTTAAAACTCATCTTCATCAAACACACTGCATTCTTATTCTGCAAAAACCAGGTACTCTCTATTCTTAGTATTTCTTTATTTATTTTACTATTTAATTGAACTTCAACTATTTCCATAATTTATTTACTGATATGATACTATAAATCTATTTATAAACCTGCTACTCCCATATTTATTAATTTTTATTTATCTGATACTTAACTGCAATATAAGTGTTTGTTCAAACTAATTTTATATGCCACTATTGGACAGATTGAATTTTGCACTTCAACTAAAGTACCCTGTTGATCTATTGCCATATGCATTATTGAGCTATTTCACAAACATCGCTGCTGCTTAATGTTATTATTAGTACCTATATTTTTAGAATATAGCATCTGCATATTAGTTTGCCTATTGCACAGTGACCTGCTATTACTCTATTGCATTACAAGGGTTATGACCCTCTATTCTTGATGTTATAGCTTATTATTTAAAAGTTTTCATATGATTAGAATGAGCTATTCATACTCCGTTTCAGGTTCATATAATTGCAATAATAATTGTGCAAATTAAAAATGGTATTTACTGCATTTAGATACCATTTGCTGCTACACACCTTTATTCAAACTATACTCATAAAACCTGCATATTTCCTGCTCATACTCTTTACTATGACATTATAGTTGCTAGTACTGTACATGCTTCATATTAGAAATCATAGTACTAATTACTTGTATTGTAGTATGCTCTTATTTAAGCACATTATCATGCATCTTCCTGCATCTAAATGTTGTTACCTGCCTACATAGTAACTCTTCCTTCATTGTTATAAAATGCTAGCCTACTAATATCTAAATATATGTCCTAGCACTGCTTGCTGCATATTTTACCCACCTTTCATATTATACATGCTTATTCTCTTCTTCAAACATCATAGATGTCATATGCCATTCATAAACCATCTTCTGCATATCTTTACTCAATCATGTACCTGATTCTGCATTTTAAATTTTCTTAATTGTTGCTTGGGGACAAGTAACTTCTAAGTCTGGTGTTGCAAGTTCGTGCACTCACTTTCTTTTTTTTATCAGAATCATGGCCTCTTCATCATCATCCGGAGCAAATGCTTTTAACAACCACCGCTTCAGAACTCTCTTCAACCAAAAACTCTATGAAGAAACTGTTTGTCATAAGGAGATCATTGCTGAAGTGGGATTCAATCTCATGGAGAATGAATACCCTGAAATGAGGCAGCAAATTTCTTTAAGAGGATGGAGAAGACTTGCAAGTCCCAGAGAGGTAGCCAAGACTATGATCAGGAAGTTCTTTGCCAATGCAAGCAGATCTGAAGATGAAATAGATGGTCAGGAAATACACCCTTACACCAGCCGTGTAAGAGGTGTTGAGATAGACTTTTCTCCAGCTACAATAAGGAGAGTTATGAGGTTTAAGGAAGACACACCAGGGGCAGAGAATAATTATGATTACAGGCAGAAATATGATCCGCAACTTGACACTATTATCAGAGATTTGTGTATAGAGGGAGCAACATGGAAGATGAGCAAGGGCCGTAATCCAAGACCAATCCAATTAAGGAGACCAGATTTGATTCCTGTGGCAAGGGGATGGCAAGAGTTCATCATCAACAACATTATTCCCACCAACAACAAGTCAGAGATTACAGTTTCAAGAGCAGTCTTAATCCACTGCATCATGAGAGGAGATGATGTCAGAGCTGAAGAACTAATTGCAGACAACATCGCCATTATAGCTCAAGGACTAGCAAGTAAATGTCTGCTTGACTTTCCAAGCACAATCTACAAGCTATGCAAGGAAGCAGGGGTAAGAATGAGAGAGTTCAAAAGAATGGAAGAAGTAGATGTGGGGAGATAAATAACAAAAGAGGTAATGGAAGCTGTCAGAATTCCGAGAATATTCCTCCCCATTGTAGACAAAAATGAAGGAAATGACGAACCAATGCCTCAGTATGTGCCACCTTTCATTCCGGAAGTTGAAAATGCTGATATTGGTAATCAAGATCAAGACCAAGAGCATCACCAACATTTTGAGCATCACTTTGAGCCACCACCACACTTTGAGCAGCAACCCCAACATTTCCCACAACAGCAGCCACAATATGTGACCTATGCTGATTTCCAGCAATTTCAACAAACTCAAGTAGAGCAAATGCAGCAGTATCAGCAGAAACAAATGGAGCAACAACAGCAAGGATTTCAGAAGCTGACTGATCAAATTGCCAACATGCAGATTGGAATACAAATTGAATTAGGCAATTACAAACAAGAGGTCCAAGGATTGAAAGATAAACAGCAGGAACTCTACAACCACTACAACAACCTTTACAACTACATGAAGGAAAAGCAAAATTTTATAGCCAAAGAGTTAGATGAGATCAAGAGGTTCCAAGTTGCACAGACAATGATGGCTTCTTCATGCACTGATCCTATTGAAAAGGTAAACATGACATTGGAGGAGCATCGCAATGAGATGATTATGATCAAGAGGCAACTCAAGGAATGGACAAAGAATGCTTCTTACAAAGATGCATACTGTTGTTGTGCACATCAACAATCCAACCCAAATCTGACAGAGATCCCTACATACAAGATTCCAGAATATATGAAAGAAAATGGTGAAAAAGGGAGAAACATCTTTTATGGATGCTTAAAATCTGATTTTCAGACAGGTTCTTCATCTCAAGCTCCACCACAACCTATACCAACAGCTGAGCCATTTCCTGAACCAGATCAAGCACCAAATCAGCATGATCATATTAGCAGTTCCTCTAATTAGGATCAGGTCGTCTAGCTCTTTTCTCACATTTCTTTCTTTCTCTTTAGTATCTCATTCATCCATCATGTATGTTGCTTTTAATTATTCTAAGTGAACTTATTTGTATGCTTTGCTTTAATTATAATGAATTGATG
>JASCZI010090688.1:115762-131292 GCA_036250425.1 Stylosanthes scabra
ATCAATGTAATGCAACTGATATACGTATAACTAACTTATTACATAGTCTCTTATATTGTTCTACTTATTTTGGTGACCTATATGTATAAATTTTGGGCAACACTCTGGTATAGACGCACAGAGATGCCTTTGTTGCCAATAAGCAGCCAACACCTGTACCACAGCATTGGATCACGTGAATGAAAGTAGCATACGTTGCTTGTTGACTTTTAGGCTGGACGATGGAAATGGAGAAAGGGCATGCAGGCCCCCAAATTGTGTGGCCAATTAAATGGGTTAGTAGGTGGGTTTAGGGCCCTAAAAATTAATAACGAAACATGAAAGCAAGGATCAGTTATTGAAATAATTATATATATAAAGTCAAAAAAAATTATATATATATATCACATGATTCTGTAACAATAATGCTAACTAATCAATAATAAATCAGCCAATAATTAAAATTAAATATTCTATTTTTTAGGTTTCGAATGTTTTGTTTTTACTGTTGGTTGTTTTAGGTTTCGGATGTTTTATTTCTAAAAAAATTATGGATGTTCCATTGATTTTTATTGTGAATGTTTTATAAATAGTAATTACATATATTTATTTTTTGTTGACTAATTATTGGTTAAAAAAATGAAAAAAATAGGAAGCCAACATATTATGATCAATAGGGAGCCAAGGGAGCCAATATGAGTTACGGATGATAACTCATATAAATTTTGGATGATAACTTAATCATTAACAAATGAGTTACGGATGATAATCATATAAATTTTGGATGATAATTAAATTATTGGCTCTCTAATGAGCTCCCTAACGTTAATTTCATAACATTATTCTTAAAGAGTATTAATTATTTATACTTTTCCATTTTATAATATGAGCCCAAAGGAGAAGGAAAAGGAGCAACATTATATATATACACACTGAAATACTCTTTTTGAAGTGGCCAAAACAAAATAAAAAAATACTCTTTTTGAAGGGGTGACAGTTGGATTAAGGTTTGGCTATTATTATGGGAAAAAGGTAAAATAGTTTAGAATGGTTAATGAGTTAAATATTAAATAAATTTAGGGAAAAAATATATATTTAAAAAAATAAAAAATGTAATATTTTTTAAATTTAAGGTTGATCTCAATAATAGAAGTAAGAATCGCTTTGAGAAGATATAGCTTTAAAGATGTGTCGGCGCACCAGGAGACAATCGATGATATCTTTTCCATAGACTATACTCGTAGAATTATATAGAAACTATTTATCCAAACCACAAGAACTCAATTTAAATTCCACAATTTGAGATCAATTGTTGGTTCACATATAAAATCATTATCGGAATAGTAGGAGATACATATCGCTTTTAGTTTATGGAATATCAGGGGTACTTTGACAATTCCTGCAAAATACTCTTATGTCTTCTTGGGTACTAATTGACCGCTGGCGCCCTCCACCTCAATAACTTGAGAGAATCAATGCAGAAAAACATTTTATTAAAATTAGTCTCCATTATCCGAGATGAAATTGAGTTATCGTCAAAGAGTCTTCCAATAACCTATTCAAACAAACATTAACTCCTTTTCTAATATCTTCTTTTCAGAGTTTTTCAATTATAGAATCACAAATAATTGATTGTTGAGTACTCCAAATGAGTATAAAAAACTCTAATAGAGCATTAGAGGATTGGAAACCCTATTAGGGCAACAAAAAAAGATAACAAAATACTAGAAGAACCCTATTATGGTACAAGAGGAAACCCGAGTAGGATACAAGAGAAAATCCTAGCAAAGCAATAGGACAGAAGAAAAAATCCTAGTAGGACATAAGAGAAAACCCTAACAGAGCACTAGAGTACAATAAAATAATTCTTCTAAAATCAAATGTTCATTTTTAAAATTAATATTTAAAAGAGTATTTTAGTATTTTAAAAATCAATTGTGCTACGTTGACAACAAGCTTGTGAACAAAAAATTTTAATTATTTTTTCTTTCTCTTTTCTTGTCGAAAACTGGTATCAAAATGATATATTGGCTAGTTATTGTTTAAAATAATATTAATTTTCTAGACTTTCTTTAATACAAACCTCTTAAGTACAAGAATACTTAATGATTGTTCAAAAGACTTTGTGAGTGAGAGACCAAGCAAGGAGAATAAGATAGAGAGAATGTACTTTCCGAGGGACAAAGTTCTCGGTGGAACCAAAAGCTATAGCCGAGAAAGGAGGTTGATGTGTGTAAAGAATAGCCTAGAAGCTCAAAATAAGGATTCTGAGATTCAAGGTCTAATATAGTGGTTAGAGTAAAAGAGTGCGTACCTAGAGGAGGTGTTGCCCCCTGCTTATCTAGTGGTGGGTGGTCAGGATTCCAAGAAAATCCTGCCATAATTTTATCAAATCTTTCAATATTTAGCTTGATTCTTGCTCTTATGGACCGTCTATTGCCGATACTACACGAGAGAATTAGACTAATTTCATAATTAATATTAAAAAGATACTTTCGTCTTGTAAGAAAAAGTTATTTTAATTTTTTATATTCAAATTCTAATTTCCAACTTAATTAAATTATCTTAATCCAAGAAGACTAGAAGAGTATCTTAAGTAGTCCTTTTAATAAATCAACAAAAAGAATGTTTGTGATTATAATAAGAAAAAACAAAATCAATCTTTTAAAGTTTTATTCTTTATCTCTCTAATTTAAGGGCAAGTTACTGTAATGCACTAGATGAAAATCTATATTACCATATTACACTAAAACCAGATAAATGATCATATTGCTCCGTTCCACATTTTTATGGAATCCGTGGCACCCTGAAGTGAATTCACCAATCCGTGGCAGGGTGCCACGGATTCTCCTATTTTAGCTTGAAATTGCACTGGATCCGTGGCACCCTGCCACAGATTCAGTTTGATGTTTTAAAAAAGCAGAACCCTGCCACGGATTCAAGTTGACGGATCCCAGCACTATAAATAGGAGGCTTAGGGAGGGTTCATTTGGTTTAGTTGTGTGAGTGATGGCTGAGGAAGATAGTTTTCTTGCTCTGGTTCACCATGATGGTGAGGTTAAACACAGTTCACGAGAGGGAGTTAAGTTCACAAGTAAAAACCCAACCAATGTGTTTATCACGCCGAGAACTCGTTTGTCGGATCTTCAGCGTAACATCCAACGGAAGATCTGTTCTAACGACAAGAAGCGTATTGGAATAATATAATATCGCATTCCCATTTCTGGTGTGGCTCAGGGGGTGATGTATGGCAGTTTTGCCATCCAAGCTGATGAGGATCTGCATGTTTTGTTTCACTGCAAGAGGCAGTTCCCAGAGGTGCGAACCACTGAGCTGTTTGTGGAAATGCTTGCTCCACTTGCGAGTTCAGGCGGTTCTGCTCCGGGTCAACATTCTGCCAATGTTGCCGGGCCATCCCGCCGTGTGATCCAGGCCGAACCAGAGGCGTAGCTCGTCGCGTCCACGACGTTTGGAATATATAATGAGGCAGAAGTAGGTGACCTTGTGGCTGATTTAGGCGATACCGTTACAGGGGCGCCGCAAGCTTTGTGCGCTCCGCCTGTTTAGAGAGTGCCAGATCCTGGTGTGGAGGAGGCATTGCGGGCCGATGACTCTGATGATTAACCACCATTCATAGAGGGTGACAGTGACGACGACAGCGGCCCCGTTCCGAATCAACAGGGTGGTGCATCTAGTTCAGGGACGCACCAATATCCTCCTCATTTGTCGACCCTGAACTTGGATGTACTATCAGGCCCTGGCGAGTACAGGGCGAGCCAAGCAGCGGCACTCAGGGCAGTCAAGGTTCCAACAACCAAGCTGAATTTCAGATTGGACAGACATTCGTGGACAAGAAAGTTGCGGTCCTTGCCGTGAAGAACTACAACATCCATCGTGGGGTCGAGTATTGGGTGATGGAGTCAGATCATGCCAAGTACCTCGGATGGTGCAAGCAATTCGGGCAGGGGTGTAACTGGCTCATTCGATTGACACTCCGGAAGCGGAAGGGTGTGTGGGAAGTGCGGATGTACAACGGACCACACACTTGTTTGGCCAGCCAGATTTTCAGCGATCACAGGCAGTTGGATTACCATGTCATATGCGATTTCATATTGCCATTGATCAAGGCAGATGCTGCTATGTCCATCAAGGTGCTCCGAACCGCCACCGAGTCTAGTTACGACTTTCTTCCAAGTTACAGGAAGACTTGAAAGGCGAAACAGAAAGCCATCGCCTAGATATATGGGGATTGAGATGTGTCATATGCAGAGATACCTCGATGGATTCTGGGGGTCCAGCTCACCACGCCGGCCAGTGTGGCGATTTTGAAGACTTGTCCTGTAAGGGAGGGGGATGACAATGAATGGTACTTTCACCGTCTATTCTAGACATTCCCTCCGTGTGTGGAAGCGTTCAAGCATTGTAAGCCTCTTATCAGCATTGACGGCACCCATCTGTATGGGAAGTATGGGGGCCATCTCTTGTTGGCAATTGCTCAGGACGGGAACTCGAACATACTCCCACTTGCGTTTGCTCTGGTTGAGGGAGAGAACACAGAGTTGTGTAAGTTTTTTCTGACTCATCTCCGGGCACATGTGACACTGCAGCCAGGTATACTGGTTTTGAGCGACAGGCACACTGGGAGCAAGGCTGCTTTCGAAGATCCTGCTTGTGGGTGGCTACCTCCTTCAGCCTACCGTGCTTTCTGTGCACGACATGTAGCTGTGAACTTTGCTTTGAAGTTCAAGTCGGTCGCGGCCAAACAACTCCTTATGAATGCCGCCTATGCGAAGAGCGAAGTCTATTTCGATTACTGGCATGGCTTGTTGGTGGCTGAGGACAGGAGGATAGGTGTGTGGACCAGTAAGATGGAGAAGGAGCATTGGACTCAGTACATGGATGGTGGTCGGAGGTTTGGTCACATGACGACCAACATTTCCGAGCGCATTAACTCTGTTCTTAAGGGTACTCGGAACCTCCCCGTGACGGCTTTGGTGAAGTCCATGTACCTCCGACTTGCTGAGCTTTGGGTTAGGAGAGGAAAAGATGCAGAGGCACAGCTTGGAGCAAGGAACCAGTTCAATCAGACGTTGCTGGCGCCATGGAAAAGAACATCAAGGATTCTAGGTGCTTTGCCGTGACTCAGTTTGATCGTCACAGCTCTTAGTTTGAGGACACACAGATCAGCCCTACGGGAGGCTTTTCACTGGGCAACTATCGTGTCTCGCTGATCAACATGACATGTGACTGTGGATATTTCCAGGCACTACATTATCCGTGCATGCACGCTACTGCTTGTTGTGCCCACTCTCGATTGGATTGGGGTGCCTACGTGCATGACGTGTATCGCATGTCGGAGGTCTTCGACGTGTACCGGCTGCACTTTGCACCACCCATACTGGAGGGATACTGGCCTCCCTATGGCGGCCCCATAGTCATTCCTGATCCGAACATGCGGAGAGCAAGGGCGGGTCACCCACGGACAACCCGGATCAGGACTACAATGGATGACGCCAATCCAAACCGACTTAGACGCTGCGGTCTGTGTAGGCAGATGGGCCACACCCGGAAGACTCGTCCTCAGAGATGTTCCACGGCTGGTGATGCTGTTTAGAGTTTAGGGTTACTCAGGTGTTTAATTTTATGCTTTTTCCCTTTCATGTTCAGTAGGATTAGGGTGTGTTTCTATTTGTGTCGTTCATGAACTGGATTATGTATGAAATCATTTGAATTCAGATATGTATCCATGTTATGCCGCTGTTGTTTCTATGCTATCATCTCGTTGTTACAAACAACAAATTCAAATTATCGGAAACTAACAAAATCATAATTTGTCATCATACATCGTAAAAGTACAATTAAGTTACATACATACATACTGTGAACATACTATTTTCATAACACCATAGAGACCATTTCTCAGATGCCTCCTACGAAGCTTGTATTGGACCGATGGACTGAGGTGGTCATATCTCAGCCCTAGGCTTTTCATGGAGAATGCGGCGACGCACTTTAAATCATCCGATGTTCACGAGGACTATCACTGTTTAAAGTATCGCCGCCAAGTCTCCTTTCTTAATTGCCTAATCCATCCATTCCCAAAGGGATCAATCTGTGCATGCTCGCGGAATCACCTCCAAACAGCTCGCCTATTTCACTCGAATCACATGTCGCAATCCTACCTCTACCATCTTACCTTCACCCCTTTCATTGAGCTCACAATGTCCCTAAGCCTCCTATTTATAGTGCTGGGATCCGCCAACTTGAATCCGTGGCAGAGTTCTGCTTTTTTAAAACATCAAACTGAATCCGTGGCAGGGTGCCACGGATCCAGTGCAATTTCAGGCTAAAATAGGAGAATCCGTGGCACCCTGCCACGGATTGGTGAATTCACTTCAGGGTGCCACGAATTCCATAGAAATGTAGAACGGAGCGATATAATCATTTATCTGGTTTCAGTGTAATCTGGTAATATAGGTTTTTAGCTAGTGCATTACAGTAACTTGCCCTTAATTTAATCATTAAAAGGTATTTTGGTCTTTCAAAAATTAATGTTTGAAAGGAGTATTTTAGTCTTTTTAAAATCAACCAAACTTATATTATTGAGTTGTTAAAATGAAATTTACATTTCTAATGTCTACAAGTTCAATTAAACAACCCTAATTCTAAAAAGTTTTTTTTTGTCATCTTTAAAATAGCTAAAAGACTATTTTAGTCATCTCAAAGTCAAATCAAAATTCTTAATTTCTAATACAAATTGAACAATCTTAATACTAAAAGGATTTTTTGGTCATTTATAATTAAAACTAAAAATAGTATTTTGTCTTTTAAACTAAACATAAAGGTTATCTCTGGGTTTATATTTTCGGATTTAAATTTTCAATACAATTAAATAAAAGTAAAGAAAATATTAATGAAAGAACACAATGCACGAGACTAATTAAAAAAGAACTTAGGGTCTCCACTTTCCACAGTGTAGTCCACACTCCACACTGTGTAGGTTTAACGTGGTTATCATCCATGATGAACAACAATAGCGCCGGAAAATCAGATGCCAAGTGGTTAAATAGCCACATATAACATATGTGTGATCATTTATTTACTTTCTAGCTAAATTGGAATCTTGAAACTCAAAATGCATAAATAATTTTCATGATATTAAATATCAAATGCCTGTCCGTTCGATATTTGGGGCGAAGTCAAGTAAGAACACAAAGCATTTACATTGTTCTTTTATTTTCTTTTTTTTTTTTAACTATTTACCTCGGTATTCATTTTTTTTTCATATATATATATATATATATATATATATATATATATATATATTGGTTTTGATTTTATCTCCTTATTCAATATTCATGATTCAATATTTTTTTTTCCTTCAAAACTCTGTGTTATTTTTTTTCAATGTTTGTTCATTATGTTTAACTCATGCAGCCCATAACTTTTTTTCCCACAAGGGCCCAGCAACGAACGAGCCCATAACATGGTTCATGTGGCTTACCACAATCAGCTCCCAACAACGAGCCAGTCAGGGAAGAAAACAGTCACATGTCAACATCACTGTACGCCTATATGATTTGGGGCCTGTACCAAAGAATTTACCATAAATTTTTTTTAAATCTTATATTGTTCATTCTGATGGATCAAGAAATAGAATAAACTTTAAAAAAATAAAATAAAACATTCTATGAGGGTAAAAGAAAAATCCTTACCGATATTGTCTTTGTATGTATTCTAGTTTTTGACGCATTATTAAGTCATACATATTTTTTTTAAGCATTTGGAACAGTTGATTATAGAAGACAAGTAACAAGAACCGTGGAAGGGTGTAAAAACCCCTACACCCTTCCACCGATTCCTCACATTTGTGGCATTTTGTTCAAATATCGTGAAAGGGTGTAAGGGTTTTCACGAATTCCATATAATTTTACAAGTAGAGCAATTACATTATATAATCCTCAATAGTGTATTTGAATAATATTAGAGACCAAATATATTAAATAAGTAACTCGTCCTAAAAAATATTAAAAAAAGTTAAATAAATTAAATATTACGAATATTTTTTAAGAAAATTACAAAAACAAAAAGCAAATAGACATAGAATTATTTTATTATCCAAAATGTCTCATCAATCATAATTTTTAGTGTGACAAATAAATGTGAGGATGTTGAGATGAATGTACACACATACAAATTAAATCATGTAAATCAATTTTATCCCTAGTTTTTATTTGTGTAATAACTATTTTTATACGTTAATTTTATTTAAAACTTTAGGACTTGGCATAAAATTGAAAAGGTAATTATGACACAAATAAAAAATATGTGGGAAAAAAATCATGAACTAATACATTACTGTAACTATCTTTTGGCAACTTGCTACAAGGATCAATCTGTCAAGTTTTCAATTTTATCCGAAACCAATTTGAAGTTTATAATCATTAAGGGGCACTATGTTTAAATTATAAATGATTAAGGATGAATCGAACGTTTACTCTTTCATATTTACTTTATTTCTGGTCTGAAGAAAATTATCTCTCATCTTTTCTCTCCTTTTGTA
Organism: Stylosanthes scabra; assembly: GCA_036250425.1. Lineage (NCBI taxonomy): Eukaryota > Viridiplantae > Streptophyta > Magnoliopsida > Fabales > Fabaceae > Stylosanthes > Stylosanthes scabra. Next base: position 124,305 of record JASCZI010090688.1, read on the forward strand.
ATAGTTTGTTTAGAAATGCTCTTTCCTTATCTTATTAACCTTCTATGGCTCATGATATACCTTTTCATTATCAATAATTTATAAATAAAAAATACAAAATATATTTTTTTTTGGAGGGAGGGGGGAGAGGGTGAATAAATATCTCCAAAAGCATTTTCCATTAGCCACAACATTCCATGTAAGTGTTTGGTCAATTCAAAGAATTTTGAAGGACCATATCAAAGAAGAATTCAATAGGAATATATAGATGTCTAATTTGAAAATCACAAGCGAAAAAAATGAATAGAAATGGCAAATTCATCATATTTTGTGGCTATTTATTTCTCCTTTAGAGAAAATCGTTTACTTTTTGTATTTCAACGAATTTGATCAGGCAGTTACACTTATAACATTATCTTAATTATCTTCCTTTATATATTTGTTCATAGGAAAATATTCAATTCATTTTTTTTCTAGATCGGTTAGTTACATCTCGACCTAAGAAGGGAGAAAAGAAGAGGTTATGTAGAAATTTGACGATCATAGCTTGATTATAGTCTGGACCCCATTATCCTTCTAGAGGAATAATGGAGTCCAGGTTAAAGGACGAGGGAAGATTTCTTCTTTTAATAGGCGTAGCTTCTTCGGATCCTGACTTTGTCTCGATAGAATCCCTTTATGAGTGAACAGATTCTCTAGTGGAAACTAGTTTTTAGAAAGAGCAAGGGAGGGATGCAACCTTTCGTTACCCACTTAGCTCCTGTGCTTTATCAAGCTTCAAGAAAAAAAAATTGCAGGAATAGGGCTGGAAAGCTGTTCGTGCAAGCAAGAACTAACTCAAGAGGATGTAAACAGCGGGAATGTAAAATCAAAGAATGATGACTCTGATCTTTCAAAAGATCGTGATTCAAAGGATAAGTGTGAATTAATTCAACCTCTCGGACAAACCATCAAGGTTAATTAATCCAGAAAACACCCAAAAAAACAACCAAATGAAGACTAACTAACTACTCAGAAACACACCTAGCAAGCGAACAAGGAGACACCAACTAGCTCACCCGAATCTCAACCCTAAAAAATAGCAGAGACAAAAAGATCAACGCGTTTTAATGATGATAGCCATCAACCTCTCTAGGAAACCACTGCCAACACACCAACCAAGCCAAAGCATGATCACAAAAACAAAATAAAAGACTCTATTCACACTCCACCTACTGACGAATCTGGGACAAAACACTCCACCAAGATAATGAAGGAAGCACCACCTACTAAACCACTCTCAAGACAAAAAACCAACTCATAACGCAACTGCCGAAAATTAAAACCACTACTCCACCCAAAGATACGACAACACAAAGGGATCGACATCCAAGACACGCAAAACAAGGGATTCTGCGATCAAGCACAACCAGCAATACAAACACAAAAAATTAACATGCTCAACTCAAAACGAGACCCCCACACCTACTTGAAATATGAAATCTCAACAAATCTTGATGGCAAAAAGAGAAAATCTAAACATATCAAAGTCCACAAAACCAACCTCACAATGCTCCTACTTAACTCTTACTCTTAACCCATTATAAAGCCATCAAATCAACAGGCACGAGAAGGATTATCTACCTGATATTTGCTGGATTTCTTAACTCTTCTTCTTCTTCTTCTTCTTCTTCTTTTAGAGGTGACAATATCTTTTGTACCTTCAACGCCTTCATCTTCAATCTGTAGAATTTCGATTACCTCTTCTTCTTTATCATTCTTAAGCCCTAGTTTTGCTCCTAAACTCCATGTTTTAAGTTTGTCCTCCTCTGAATCTTCATCAATTGCATCACTACCATCTTCCTTGTCATACTCCGTTGTTGTTGTTGCAAATTTAGTGGATCTACTTTTCACTCTTTCCCCCCTAGATTTGACCTCTTTACTGGCAAACTTGTTTTCCTTGAGCTTCTTCCTCTTGGCATGTCTTCCTTCTGTGAGGTTTCTTCACTGCTCTATCTTTCTTAATACCCGAATTTCTTTTATTTCTTTTTACCTTTGCTAAAATCTCCCCATCCGAAAGAAATTGGGGGATACGACAATCCTCATCGTGTCCATTGTTTTCAGTCAACCCCTTAGCCAATATAATATCTTCAAATCCAGCCTGTAAAGTAGGATCAGTGCATGATTCTATATCCATATCTTCCACTATTTAATTAAGCCCCTTTGCTACTTTTATCAATTAGATTACATATTAACTCCAACCGAGTTTCTTTGATCACTTCTTCAAAGCACCTATCATCAAATAGGCATTTAGTGGAGTCTGAGCTCCCCTGTTTGTTTGAGATCTCCACTTGCTGAATATTCAAAGTCTTTCTGTCATCTTCATGTGTACCCATATCTCGTGTAGGCATAAAGTGCAGATCATCCTCTTCTTCAAATCTCTTTTCCTTCATCCCTTAAACCATCTCCTTTTGTTGATCTTCAATATTTGGATCTACCATCCGAGTATCTTCCAGCACACCAAACCTTTTGCTTTTTTGATCAAATTTTTTGTCACGGTGATTTCTCGCACAAACACTTCATAGTTGATTCCATTTAAATCAAGAAGCACATAATCATTAATAGGCGAAAGCCAAGTGGTGTCAATAATAGCTTTGGCCGAGTTGTAATTATCACCCATAAAGAACCGTTCATCAAGGGAGAGAACTGTACTCCAAACCTCAACAATGCCACTGAAGTTTTCAGAATTCCATGCTTGTAGTGGCATTCCATATATCTCAATACATGCTATTCTAGACCTCTTTGCATCTCACTTCGACCAGTTTCTCACTTCCCCAAAGTAAGACAGAAGAAAAGGAGAATTCAAAGCTTCCTCCTTACTATTCACCGATTCAAAAGTTAAAACTATCCTAAACGAACCTAGCGGATTAACCTCTACCAAAGTATGCCAATCATTAAACAAGCACAGAATAATATCACTTCTTAAAGGAATCACAAACTCACCAACTATCGACCTATTCAATTTCTCCATCAATTCATGATTAAAATTACCTTAAAAAATGCATTGTCATGAGGAATCTTTAGTCCCAATACCTTTGTTCTGACCTACCATATCTACATCACCCTTTTCACCTAGGAGAACACTTTTGAATGATCTTTCACACTTACTCCCAATGTTCTTAGCATTACCTCTGTTTCGGAGATACTCCACTAATTGAACATGATTTTGCTTGTATCTTTCGAGTCTGTCATCTTTCCCACATCTCCAATACCTTGCTTCAGAAACAGCAATTCTTCTACCGTCTAGGCAGCTGCCATTTAAACTTTGAATAGCTCTTGAAGCATGATTCTTGAAACCAAATCTCACAAACGCGAACTAGAAGGGGATGTTCTTCCTGTATTTTCTTGAAATTTAGACATCCATCACCTGTCCCCACAGAGCTAAACACTTCCCACAACCATTGTATATTCACATTGTGAGAAAGATAATCCACAAAAATCGAAAATGATCATTGTTCAACCATTTTAAAGTTTCCAGAGACTACTCTGTTGCGATCAAAGCTTCCCATTGGTATTCTGGAAACTGTCAACCACCTCAGCACTATCCAACAGCAAGGCGGCAAGGCAGCGTAGCAACTGAACCGCCTTACGAGCCAACCACCAAAAGGAACCCCTGTTTAAATATAGAGATTCGGAAGCCAGGTGGCCAGAGAAAACAGTGCCGCAAAATGGGGTGAGTGCACTCTACTGAGTTGCCAGATCTGTGGAGCCTCTGAGATAAAAAGGGGAGGGAAGAGGTTGGCGTTTGGGCTAGTGGTCGACGGGGTGAGTGGTCGGCGAGAGCTTCGTCAATGACGAGTGCACCACTCTCGCCCACAGCGTAGTTGAAGGTCTCGACGATTATCGGTAAGGAGGGTGGTGTCTGTTAGGGATTTCAGGAGGAGGAGGTGTCGACATGTCTGCTGTAGGCGATTGAGGAGGGCGGCAGCTAGGTTTTGGGATGAGATTTTTAAATATTCAATTCCTTTAGAAAACATAATATTCAATTCCTTTGATGGAGGAGAGAAATAAAATCAAAACCTCACCTCTATATATATATATATATATATAAAGAAAAATCCTACTATGCACCCACTAAAACTTGGTCCATCACGTACTAAATTAATTTATTTGAACTCAAATCAATTTGGGTTGGATTAGTGAGCACTCTTATATAGAGTTTAGGTCCATGTTGAATTAGTTCCTCTTTATAGAATGGAGAATATCGTTGCAAAAAAAACAACCTAATGTCAATTCAAATCTATGTTATTAAATTGGTAAATTCACACAATTGATTTAGCTGTAGTTCATATTTGAAAATTATGAAATAATTTGATATATTTCATTAAATTATTATTTAATTATTTTTAAATATCAATTTAGATTAACATACAATTGCAACTAAAACTTTTCTATAAAATTAAAATTACCTACATGATGCAACATGTTTAACAAGATGCATCTAAAAGGAAGACATAATCAAATAAAAAAGACATGTTACAAAGAAAGTCAATTCTATATTTTTTCATAGATCCAGGGACTGGGAAGAAAACAACAAATCAAATAAAAAATAAGATAATAATTGTGAACAATACAATTCATATGCACTAAAAAATATCACAATAAGCACCAGCAACTTTGGATGAACATGATATAATCATATACTAATTAATTTTATTTAAGATGATAAAACTTCCTTATTAAATAAAATCAGAGAACTTTGAACGAGATAGCATGGTAAAAACAGGAGAACAAATTCACGAAAGGGACATACCATGAAGGTCAAGAGTATAAAACCAGCATTGAATTGTACAAAAACTTTAGAATCAATCAAAATCCAGAAAACCCTCATAAAGATATTTTATTTTACTAGAGAAAGACAAGTATGCCGTATGTCATAACAGAATTAAATGACATTGTTTATGTGACATGCAACAAAAAGATTACTCACTAGAGTTTGATCATAACATCAACACCAGAAAGAAGATCAAGTTGCGTTTAAGCAGTAGGTAATAGAATCTAGGGAAATGATAACGACAGTCCTCGTGTAATTTTTTTTTATTACGAAGGCAAATTCTGTGGTGCCCCTCTTAAAATGGGGGCACAGTGCCACTTTGATCTATTAGCGTAGATATATGTTAGTCTATGGTAATCATGCAACACAATAATTGAGCCTAAGAAAATGAGATAATGGGTATCCTGAAGTGTAGGTAAACATATTAATATGGACTTTTCTTTTTTTCCGTGCTGGGTGATTATTAGTATTTTTAATTTTCGAAATATATTAGCCATACGTTTATTTTGAATTTTAAAATTGGGAAATTGGAAAAAAAATCATAGAACTGTAACAACCTACCAACAATTAAGTTAAAAAAAATCAAATCAAATTAAGTCATATCTATCATCTAAACAATTTATTCTAAAAAAAACGTATTATAAGGATTTTTCCAATCATAAAATAATTAAATTGCTTAATTATTATACTAAATAAAAATGTCATTAATTCCAAAAAGATAAATAAAATATTTTGAATAAATATATTTCATACGAAAATATTATTTTGTACCAGACACCAATAATAATACTAGTTTGTATTGTATTTGAATTAGCCTCAGCTAAACATCTAATTTTCTTGAAGAAAAATACTAGAAAATCTATATATTATGATCAATAAGGAGCCAAATAAATTTTAGGTAGGATTGTTTTTCATTGAATTATATCTGCTCCTACTTTAAATTTAAAATTTAATTTAACTAATAAAAACTAAGAAGAATTGTTTTGCTTCAAAATTGAGTATGGCATTGGCTATGGAACAAATTTTAAATTTTTCTTTTTTGTTATTCGATTTTAAATTCAATTTCATCTTTATTTTTTTGGTCATCGGGCCCGGGAACAAACCCAGCCCCGCCGGAAGCAATCCTAATTGCAACTCGGTCCTTCTGTGGCTGCTTCTTCCCTAAATTGCTGATAGAAGCCACTCTGCCGCCTTCTGCTCTTCGATGAAAGGCAATCGTTATTGTCTCTGTTTTGATGATTCTCGACAATCCACATACATAGTTGGGTGGTCCTCTGGTCCTCCCATTAGGTTCACGTTTTTTTTTATCCACAAAATTCAAAGTCTTCTCATCACCACCCATAGTCTCTCTACTCCTCCATTAACAATCATCTTTGTTCCCATCTAATCACAAAATATGTTGGTAGTTGGCTCAAATTCTTTTCTCATTCTCTGATGTATGTATTCACCATCATATTTCTTGTGAAAACTAAAATACTGCAAAGAAATTATAGGAAGCAATCAATTAACACAAAAATATTCCTCTTAATAAAAACTAAAAAGCACAGGAAGCAATCAATTAACACAAATTGCACAATTATATAACATCAGAGAAATTAACAAGAGAGAAAAAGAGAGAAGAACAAACCTATTGTAGCAGAACATAACAAAGGAGGAGGAGATGCAAAGGGTTTTTCGAATTGGCAAGGAACGGACGGTGTCAGTGACAAGAAAGGAACGCTAACAATGGCAGAAGAACGGGAACCACCAGAAGGAACCTCCACGGCAGCGAGTAATCACGAGAAGGAGCACCAAGATTCCTTTAGGCGGAGTGGCAAAGGCTTCAGTCCGACGCGGAGTATGCCGCCGCCGATGGCGGGGCGGGTGGAACTAGAAGAAATCAGAAGAGGAGCCACCTTATTTTGTTGCTCTGCACATGAAAATTTTGCCTTCGAGGAAAATAAATTGTGTGCATTCAAGACAAGAAATAATTTATTATTTGAATTTTTTTAAAGATTAATTTTACCTGATGACCTATAAATGAAGGTTACAAAAAGGATGTACTATAGAGTGTCCACGGTAGATCATTAAAATGGCACCATGCCTCCATTTTAAGAGTGGCACCACAGAATTTTTTTTATGATGAAATATATATATATATATATATATATATATATATATATATATATATATATATATATATATATATATATATAT
>JASCZI010090688.1:131405-145403 GCA_036250425.1 Stylosanthes scabra
ACTATCAAAATAAAAAATTTCTCACACACACAAGCAGATTAGTATATTCTTATGAGTTGAACATCTAAATTCCAAGTTTGTACAACTTAACTATTACAAGGGGCAGGACTTCTAATGTTGTGTGAAAATTGCAAGTGTGCATGGAGAATAACATACTAAAAAAATGAGTAATGAAATTGCATTAAGCGTCTCTTGATGGGCTCCCAATTCAAATGGCCCAACTCTTAAAACAAATAATAATAATAATAATAATAATAATAATAATAATAATAATAATAATAATAATAATTATAATTATACATAACCAAGTATTTTTAACAAATAAATTTAACCAAGTCATTCACTCACACGCGCCTCTCAATGTTTGTATGTGTAGTTATTTTTGTTTTTTCGAAATACCGAATCCCTGATTTTTCGCTCTTTTCTGTTTTCACTCACATGCGTTTTTTCAAAATTCGTTTTACCAAGCTTCTCTGTTTTCTTTCTCACTCCCTTTGATTGCAGTTCTCCTTCGTCATTATCGTGATTCATCTAATTCCGATTTTTTGTTTCTGATTCATGAAAAAAGAAGATAAGAATATATGGATTTCTAATTCCTTTACTATTCATTCATCATTCAATATGATGTAGGCTTTACTTCATTCATCATAGAAGGAAGTAAGGAATAAGAAGAAGAAGATGGAGTAAATTTGAGTATATTTGAATGGTAACTTCCAATAATTCGTTTATGTTTTAATTCAAAATCGTTTCTGCTTTCATTCAAAACCGTTTCTACTTTCATTCAAAATCCGTTTCTACTTTCATTCAAAATTCGTTTATATTTCCTGAAAATCCAATTCAGTTTTTAATTCAAAACCGTTTCTACTTTCATTCAAAATCGTTTCTACTTTTCATTCAAAACCGTTTCTATTTTCATTTAAAATTCGTTTCTGTTTCCTGAAAATCCAATTCAGTTTTTAATTCAAAACTGTTTCTACTTTCATTCATAACCGTTTCTACTTTCATTCAAAATTCGTTTCTATTTGCTGAAAATCCAATTCAGTTTTGAATTCAAAATCCGTTGCTATTTCATTCAAAACCCGTTTTTGTTTTCATTCAAAAGCCGTTTCGATTTTTCTGAATATCCAATTCAGTTTTTCATCAACAACAACAATAACAGCAACAACATCAGCAATAACAACAGCACCACCAACAATAACAGCAACCACACCAACACCAACAACAATGAAGAAGAAGAAGAAGAAGAAGAAGAAGAAGAAGAAGAGATGACGTTGATGATGATGCCTTCAACGACGACAGTGACGACTGCAGTAACGACGACGGTGGTAGGGGTGGCTGCAGTAATGACGACGGTGGTGGGTGCGTGCAATAGAAGAGATGAAGAAAAAGAAGAAGAACGAAGAATGAAGAAGAAAAAGAAGAAGAAGACGTTGCTGTAGGGTTTTTGAATTTTGGGAGAGTGAAGCGCGTGCAATGTGTAAGAGTGGGAAAAAATTACTTGGTTGGGATAAATGCTTAGATGTGTAGCATTAATAATAATAATAATAATAATAATAATAAGCATATAAAGCCACTAGTAAACCAAAAAAAGAAAAGCCACTAGCTTGAAGAAACAAAATTAAAAGAGTGTGAGAACAGAGCACCAACGGCGCCGAAGAGAAGAAGGAAAAGAGAAAAAAGACAGTTTTAATGAGCACATCTTGATTTGGTAAACTTGCTTCATTTTATATGAAATTTTAGTATGTTATTTCTGGTGTAGTGTTGAACATTAGGATATAACTTGCTAGTGCTATTGCTTTCTATTATGTCTGATTTGAGATACCCACTTTGTGGAGGGTTTATGTTAATTTCATCCGTTGTGATGATGTATTCTGTTGATTGTTGAGATACCCTAAAGCTACTAGGAGGATTGATTGTGTACCCATTATTATTGATAGTGGAAGATTTTACTGGACTAGGTCCCGTGAGTTTTTTGTCCGTTTTTTGGGAGTTTTCCCACGATAAAAATTCTTGTTCTTAATTTTTGCACTATTATTTTCTGCTTAGAGTATCTTTAGTGTTGCCTATTTAACTGCACAGGTTGTGGAAAAATTATTTTTGTGCTTTCGGTGTTAGATAGGTTCTTGTTTGAACCTGAATTTTTCCAACAAAGTGATATCAAGAGCTTTGGTTGTTTATTCTGTGCTGATTAAATGGAGGAAAATACGCATGGGCCAAATATGGTCAAATTGAATTCAAAAAATTACTCTATTTGAAAGACCCTCATTGAAGATATGCTGTATAGCAAAGACCTGTATGATCCTCTTGAGGAAGATAACGCCAAATGTACTAAATCTGATGCTGAATGGAAGAAGTTGCATCGAAAAGCAGTTGTTTTGATTTGGCAATGGCTTGATCTCAGTGTGTATCTACACGTTGACACTGAAACTAATGCCCAGAAAATGTAGGACAAGTTGAAGGAGCTATATGAGCGAAAGAATGTGCAGAACAAAGCTTTCTTGCTGCTATTGTTTATGATGATGTTCTTATCACTTATAATGAAAATTATGTTAATCTTTTCTATGATGATTCCACTTGGATTATGGATTCTGGTGTCTCATCATGGCATGTAACTCTGAGGCGTGATATTGCAAGAAATTTTGGCAAGAACAAATTGGGAGATAAAGGGGTGTGTGACATCATTGGTATGGGGGATTTGTGGCTTGAAACCAACATGGGATGCGAGTTGCAGCTGAAGAATGTTAGGCATGCGCCAGATATGCGGTTCAATTTGATTTCAGTGAATGCATTGGACCAAGAAGGGTAATACACTTCCTTTGGTGGTGGAAAATGCAAGAATACCACTCACTCTACTCTCTACCGGTTGCAAGAAAAGTTGTGCAAAGAAGAGGTGAATATAGCTGATGATTCCTCTTCTGATCTATGGCATATGCGTCTTGGCCATTTGAGTGAGAAAGGACTCAATGTGTTAGCCAAGAGACACTCACTTCCAGTGGAAGGTACAACTTTAAATACTTGCGCTCATTGTTTTGTTGGAAAGCATGCTAGAGTATCATTTCATAGTTCTGGACCTCATAGGAGATCACATGTTCTAGATTTAGTTCACACTGATGTTTGCACTATAGATTCTAAAACACTAGGAGGTGCAACATATTTTGTTACTTTTATTGATGACCATTCTCGAAAAGTGTGGGCTTTTATTTTGAAATCTAAAGATCAAGTGCTCGATGTCTTCAAACACTTTCATGCAAGTGTTGAAAGAGAAATAGGAAAAAAGTTGAAATTTGTTCGAGCAGATAATGGAGGTGAATACAGGGGCCCATTTGAAGAGTATTGAAAATGACATGGGATCAAGCTTGAGAAGACAGTTCCTAAGACTCCTCAGCATAATGGAGTTTCAAAGAGAATGAATCGCACTATTAATGATAGAGTAAGGTGTATGCTCTCTCATGCAAAGTTGCCAAAGTCCTTTTGGGATGAAGCAATAAGAATTGCAGTAGATTTGATTAGCCTTTCTCCTTCAGTTCAACTAGGTTGTGATGTTCCAGAAAAAGTCTAGAGAGGGAAAGATGTTTCATACAGTCACTTGAGAGTGTTCGGCTACAGGGCTTTTCTTCACATTCCAAGAGATAAAAGATCCAAACTTGATTGAAAGTCAAGGCAGTGTATCTCATGGGTTATGGTCACGAAGACTTTGGTTACAGGTTATGGGATCCTAAGAGCAAGAAAATAATTAGAAGCCGAGATGTGGTTTTTCTTAAAGACCAAACTATTGAAGATTTTGAGAAGACAGATAAGCCAACAACAACTGTTAGACGTTGTATTGATGATGAGCCTAGTTCTTCCACTAATCCTCTTGTTGACGGGGGAGATGTACAAGTTAATAATGATGGTGATGATCCTACACCTCAACCTGAGGTGCCAGATGCAGAAGTTCCACAAAATGTAGAAGAACCACCAGTTGAGCCTCAATTGAGAAGATCTACTAGAGAGCGTAATCCCTCTGAGAGATACTCTCCTCATGAGTATGTGCTGAACAGTGAGACTGGGGAACAAGAGAGCTACCAAGAAGCTATCTCTGATGAGCATAAAGAAGATTGGTTGAATGCCATATGCAAGACGAAATGAAATCCTTGCATGTGAATCATACCTTTGAGTTGGTGAAGTTGCTGAAGGGCAAGAAAGTTTTCAAGAATAAATGAGTGTTCAAGCTGAAAGTAGATGAAAATGTCTCGCAGCCAAGATACAAAGCTCGCTTGGGTTTAAAAGGATTTGAACAGAAGAAAGGTATTGACTTTGAAGAGATTTTCTCACTGGTGGTGAAGTGTCCTCTATTCGAGTTGTGCTTAGGTTAGCAGCTAGCTTGAATTTGGAAGTTGAGCAGTGATGCACTATCTAAGACCGGATTAGAAATTTTCAAGTTCAAAAACATAATTTCATTGTAGTTAGTCCAAAACGGTAATTGATAATGACCAAATTTAATTTCAAAAGATGTCACAAAACAAACCAAAACCGAGAGTATTAAATCCTGGGTCGTTCTCTCTAGGAATTGAACAACGGATTGCTATTAGCTAGGAGTGAAAAGGTTGTTTGATTGAGTACACTAAACTAAAGATTGCAAGAAATTAAGTGAGCAACTATGCCAAAGTGCTAAATTGCAAGTAATTTAATTCTAACTATAACTACGTAATTAAAGACTAGATAACTAAACTACTAACTAACAAATGCAATAATTTAAACAGAACTAAATCAACTAGCAATTAATTAAACTATGAGAAATTACTAACACGTAATTAAAGCAAGTAAGGGATGATTAATTCAAATTATAAGAGGTCTTGGTTAAGATTGAGAGTTAAGTCACAATCATTGTTACTAACTAAAATCCAATGTGATATCCAACAGAAAATAATTAGTTAACCTCTAAAAATTGAGGAATGTCAACTGGTCTTAATTAGTCCCAATCACAAGTCCCAATCCAGTTACTAATTGAGTTTAGTAAAGGATTAGCGTTAGTGAAAACAAGTTTAATTAAAGAGCCCTCAATCACCAATCAATTAACATAATTGTGACTCAAGTGACCAAACATCTCAACCCAACCAAGAATTAAAGATTTACTCCTTACCTAATTGAGAAATTTTATCAAACACATAGAAGGCATAAACATCATACATCATAAATTGCAATAATAATCAATGAACAATACACACTACAAAATACTACTAATAATAGCTCAATTGAACATAAATTTGAAATAAAAACAAAGATTCATTCATAAATATCCAACTAAAATTCAAAGTTTCCAACACTACTAATTCAAGTTCATAAAAGAAAATAAAGTAGCAAGAGCAAAAGAGATAAATGACAAGAGCATATGTTAACAAAGTATCTTAACTAACAACTACAATTAAGAAGCAAGAGAAATTGAAGGTTAAAATCCTAAACCCTAGAAAAGAGTCTTTCTAGAGCTAAGAACATAAAACCCTAGAAGAGCAAAAACAAAAAGGAAAAAAATATGAGATGAGATTGTATGAGTGAATGTTGTTATTGTTGTAGTATTGTGTCCTTTCCCTTCAAGCGTTGGTCTCTAGTGTTGAGGGCCTTTTTTTTTAAATCCAAACAAAGACATATGATGGCACATGCTTCATTAATCAAACTGGCCCCTAAATTTTGGTATTGAACTCAAGTTGGGCCCTCAAATTTCAATAGCCTCAATTTAAACCCCAAATTTATAAGTTTGTATCAATTTAGCCGTTCTGTTATCAATAATAAATGGCGTTTTCCATTTGGCGCAACAAGCCTCATGAAACGACATAGTTCAGCATTATTGGAGGCGTTTTTAACTAAAAAAACAAAAAACAGAGACATTCTTCATCTTCTCATCCTCTTTCTTCTACTTTAATTAAAAGTTCTTTTTCATTCTTTGCATGTATGAGACAAATCACCATCATTTTCCCGCTGAATATATATGGTTGACAGCATTGCCATCGTTCCCGCCGGATGGAGCAACAAAGGGGAGTAGAAGGCAGCACCATTCATTTGAGGGAAGGTTAGTAATTCACTTATTGCTTCGAAATTACCATGCTTTGATATGGGGTTTCTATTTCTTGGTTGTTCCTAGTCATTTTTTGTAATGGATTAATGATTAGTTTCCCTGTGAATAGATTGATTTAATTTCTGCCAAACCGCTAAGGTTTCATTGTTACTGTATACTCTGTGTCTATGATGAACATGATCCCAACAAATAAAAATAATGAGGGGTTTACTTTAGTATAATGATTAAATTGTTTGAAGCAGTGTAGAAATATGAAGTATATACTAGAAAGTTTCCTGCAATTGAAAATTATTTAATGCCTAAAAGTTGAATGGAAGATGGTCACATGTGACTGCAAGCTGCATATATATAATGAAACATTAGTATTTAAATATTGTTATTATTATTAAAACATCCACTCTATATAAAAGTGGAATATGACACATTTTGAACTTCTAGTTTTTGGATTCCAAAAGCATGTGAATTTGAATTGTTGATAACTTTATTTACAACATGTATGCCGTGAAACTCCCTCCCATGTTTCCTTATAATTGTTCAGATTTGTATTAAAAAAAATTCTTTAATGGATGATTTGTTTTAAAGCCAAATTGGCATGGAATTTTTAATTTATAATTCAATTTTGAGAAATTTATGCTTGCTGTTGCATGATAACGTTAATAATAACATTGGGATGAGATTTTTAATTTATCATTCAACGTATTTTGTTTTTTATTGCTGATGAATAATGCACATGTTGGGGAGAAAGATGGCAGCAGTAGCATTGGCTTATATAAATCAGCAGAGTATGGGCTATATAAGCCTCAAGCAAATGAACTTTCAAGCGAGTCTGACACTGATGGTGGAGTTTATGAAAGAAGAAAATGGACCAAGAAATTCAACCCTTGCATCCTTAATTGTAGGTGCATCCATCTAATTTTGCCACCTCTGCACCCCCAGCAACAAGACCAGAAAAGCTACCCACTAAGAGAAGATCAACCCTTGCCATGGATCCAATGCAAGGAGCAAGTTCAGTGACAGTTTCTAGGTTGTAAGAAGTTGCGAGAATGATCCCCACTCCAAGCTTCATACCACCAAGGAAGAAATAGAAACATCATTAGTGTTATGTTTGAATTAAGTTGGTAGTGTTTTGTGGACAGAATGTTATAAATTTATGGCTTTTGAGGATGTTTGTGTTTTTATTTTTCTAATGTAACCAGTAACACAACACTTAAATTTGCCATGTCATATAACCATCTTTGGATTATTTAACAGCCAGGTGGCAATTAACGACACATATGGTAGCCAAGTTAAAGGAAGGGTCAAAATGGAACAAACTTATAAATTTGGGGTTCAAATTGAGGCCATTGAAATTTGGGGGCCAACTTGAGTCTAATGCCAAATTTTAGGGGCCAATTTGAATATTTACTCACATGACATTGCATTTGATAAATATTTTTTTAGCAAGAAAACCTTGCTTAGGCAGGAAAATGTTGCTCGCGCAACATTCTTTTCCTTGCATGTGTAGAGCTGCAGAGTTGGTTATACAAGAAAAAGCTGCTCAAGCAAGAATCTTGTATGGGCGAGAAAAAACGTGCTCGAGACATATTTCAACTACTATACTTTAAAAATTGCTTTCCGAATTCGCTATTTCCGCTCCATGCTTTTCGATTCTTTGACACCGTTGACACACTTTAACTTTGAAACACTGCATATGCACCAGTGCTGCACGTGGCTCATTTTCTTCTTTGTTCTTCTTGAAATTCTTCCTTTTCCTCATGCTTCCTTCACTTCTTTTAAGTCATTCTTGCCTTCTTAAACATGAAACATAGCAACAAACACATCAAGGCATCAAATGAAATAAAAATAGAATTAATTTGATTATTTAGAGGCCTAGAAAAGCATTCTTTAATCAATTAAGCTCAATTAGGAAGAAAGTCTACAAATGCAAATATTCACAAGTTTAGGTGCAAGATGAGTTGATAAATCCATTCTTTTCAACCCAAAAATTCTCATAACATATGAATTTATCAAACACTTAAACAAATTTCATCACGGCATCAAATGGTATAAAGAGATTAAGAAATTAACAATTATGAATGCCAAAAATCATGTTTTTCGTTAAACATCACTCGAAGCAAAAATTCAAAAAACTCAGCTCATTAAGCCAAAATTGTGTAAGTTAGTTGATAAACTTCATACATTTTAAAAATGATTAAATGGATTTTATCAAAAAGCTTGATGTGAAGACTGCATTTCTTTATGGTGACATAGACAAATAAATTTACATGAAGCAACCAAAAGGTTTCACAGTTAAAGGAAATGAGTAGCTTGTTTGCAAGTTGAAGAGAAACTTATATGGGTTAAAGCAAGCTCCAAGACAGTGGTACACGAAGTTTGATTCCTTTATGGACCATAACGGGTATAGTAAGACCTCTTTTGATCACTGTGTTTATGTCAAGAAATTCTCTTATGATGATTTTATATTTCTCTTACTTTATGTTGATGATATGCTGATTGTTGGTCATGACACCAAGAAAATTGAAAGTCTTAAGAAAGACTTGAGCAAATTCTTTGCTATGAATGATTTAGGTCCTGCAAAGAAGATTCTTGGCATGAGGATTACTCGTGACAAGAAGAATGGAAAACTATGGTTATCGCAACAAAAGTACATTGAGAAGATTTTAGAGATGTTTCACATGGGTAATTCCAAACCGGTAAGTACTCCCCTTGCTAGTCATTTCAAGCTGAGTTCAAAGCAACGTCCTGCAAGTGAGAAAGAAAAAAAGAAATGAAGAAGATTCCATATGCATCTGCAGCTGGCAGTTTGATGTATGCTATGGTTTGCACCAGGCTTGATATTGCTCATCCAGTTGGAGTTCTTAGTTGTTTTCTTTCTAATCTTGGAAAAGAACACCGGAAAGCAGTGAAGTGGATTCTCAGATACCTTAATGGTACTTCTAAAGTATGTTTATACTTTGGGAGTTGTCAACCTGTGTTGGATGGTTACATAGATCCAGATATGGCTAGGGATCTTAATTCAAGGAAGTCTACTTCTGGTTATATGGTGGCTTTTGCAGGGGGAGCTGTGTCTTGGCAATCCTGACTTTAGAATTGAGTTGCCTTGTCTACTATAGAGGCTGAATACATTGCTGTTGTAGAAGTTCTAAGGAACTCTTATGGATGTTATGGATGAAGAAGTTTCTTCAAGAGTTGGGTATCAATCAAGAGAAGTTTGTGTTATTTTGTGATATCCAAAGTGCTATTCATCTTAGCAAGAACCCAACGTTTCATTCTAAATCAAAGCATATAGAAGTGAAGTATCATTGGATACGTCAAGCGCTAGAGATGAAGGAGTATGCACTTGAGAAGATCCATACTAGCGTCAATGGTTCAGATATGATGACTAAGAGTTTACCTGCAGTGAAGTTTGATTCTTGTAAGGAGAAGACGGGCTTGGTGGAATAACCTAACCCCACTTGGTTTGGTGAGGGAGAGATTTTTTGATGGGCTCCCCAATTCAAATGGGTCCAACTCTTAAAACAAATAATAATAATAATAATAATAATAATAATAATAATAATAATAATAGGTTCTTACTTCCATGTAGACATTAAAATACTATCTACACGCATAGACCATTCATAAACAAATGGATAAGGGACACGTGCAACTCTAGGGTCTTTTGATGATGCGACCCTGTGAGTCTCTGAGATAAAGCTGTGAAGGTGGGATCCGTGATGCAGTGATGACAAGAAAGATGCTCACATTAAGATGTTGTTAAGTGAAGTAAGAAGGGTAATTAATTGTGTGATAATTAGCGTTTGTGATGGGCCATGAAGTTGGGCCTTAATGGCAGCCCATTTATAATTTTGGTGTGTTATGTCATGAATTACAGTAGGGTTTGGGGATTGGGCCCTTAAAGTATGCTGGAGATACATAGGATATCGGTGGTTAGTTTGGATTGCATCCATTGATGAGTTTGGGTGGTAGAGATTATTGGTGTCTACTTCTACACGAATTAAAGGGGTGACGAAAGTTCTAGAGAAATCGGGGAAGGTTGGCGATCATCGATGGCCAATGGTAGAGCTTGCAATAATTTTTTTGGAGGGCCAAAATAAATTTTAATGTAAAAATTTACATAATGTTATCCATATTAAAAGAAAAATTAAAGAGAAAAATCAATTAAAAAACCAATAAAATATAGAATAGTATTAAATTAAATGAATAAAAAATTACTCAATTTTCCAAAAGTGATACAAGATAATATATTTACTCGAAATTTTATTTGATAGATCGAAACTTTGAGAATTGCAACTTATAAATTCTTTATCCGTCTATAGAAATACAATAATAGTATAACACTAATACTTATTAATTATTTTTATGTAATATAAAAATTAAATTGAAAAAATAATAAAATATAAAATAACACTAAATTAAATAAATAAAAGTATCTAATTTGTTGTTATAATACAAGTTTGCATATAGTAGTGTCTAGTTATGACTTCTTGTTGTGCATGGCAATTCTTTTAATTAGAATGTGGCATATTATTATATAAATAACAATGCTACGGAATCAACGTTAGAGGACCAATAGGGAGTCAATGAGTGTAATTAGGGAAATAATGTGCGGTAAAAGGGGAGAGAGAAAAATGATTAGTTTCTTATTATCTTCCTAATATTGACTACCAAGACTTTCTTTTATATAAAAAGTTTTTTATTTAGGATATAATAAATTTTTTTTATAATATAGTAATATTATATTAGATGGTTATACAGATTATAATATAATAAAAAAATTTTAGTAAGATATATCATTATTACTTTTCATTTAAATCTCTTAATATTATAGTAAAAAAAATAATATCTTAGTTTTACATTTTTAATAAGAATGATTGATAATGTGAAAAATAAAAAAAAAATAAAAAAAAGATAGAAGAAGAAAGAAAAAAATGAATTGTGAAGGAGATTGATTTTTTTTATTTGATTATTAAGGAGATTGAATTAAATGTATATGAAATTAATAATAAATAATAAAATAAAAATAAATAATTAAAATAATTAAAAATAACGAAGAAGAAAGAAAAAATGATTAAGGAGATTAAGTTAAAGGTGGAAAAAAGAGATTGGTAAGTAATCAACACACTTAACTTAAGTCCACTTCCATCAAATGAACTAGTTGAACAAATTGCTTCAACTATTCTATGCCTATATTATAATAAGGACACAACGACCCACAACTTTGGCCTGTTATATGGCCCAATATTAATTGTTGCTAATCATGGTCACTTAACGCAAATGAAATTGCTCTATTAAACCCTCTCCTATGATGTGTTATCCCGTCACGTCATGTCCACAAGCTTTTGCGTAGAGCGACTCAGAACCTCATCATTTCGCTTCTCAGCAAGTCACACGCGTAATCATCGCATTCGTTAATCTATTGTCTACGCGTGTAGACTGTTTTTTGCTATCTACGTGGAAGTATTACCCTAATATAAAGCCACTAGCTTGAAGAAAGAAAATCAAGATTGAGAACAAGCAACAGTGGCGCCAAAGAGAAGAAGGAAAAGAGGAAAAAAGAAGTTTCAATGTACACATCTTGACTTGGTAAACTTGCTCCATTTCATATGAAATTTTAGTGTATTATTTCTGGTGTAGTGTTGAACATTAGGATATAACTTGCTAGTGCTATTGCCTTTCACTAAAGAGAGGCGCTTATTAACGTCGGAATTTCCGTCGGATTTTCCGTCGGATGGTAGCAGATTCGATTTTGACGAGACAATTTTCCGTTGGATCACAAACGTCGACGCAAAAGCTTGGCAGGAAAGGAAATTTTGGTGACGCGAGTTTTTCCGTCGGATGTATCGACGCAAAATCCGACAGAAAGTTAGAATAACCAAACGCATCGTTTAATTAAATGACGAATAAGTTTCCGTCGGACTAATCCGACGTAAACTTCAAAATATACTTCGTCGACGAACTGCTTCCCCTCATTTGCTGATTTCCCTCATCTTTCTCCTAACCCACCCCAAAACCCCCCCAAACCCTAATTCGTCGGCGGCGCCCTTCCAACCCCACACCGACGCCGTCGCAGCCATGGCCAGGTAGAGAGGACGACGAAGTCGTGGTGGTCAAAAACCTCTCTCCCATTTCTGACTCCAAATCGAGGCAGCATTCCACCCCAACGGCGACGCAGGTTTCTCCTCCGCCGGTTCCTCCGCCGTCGTGCCAGCCGCCGCAGGTGAGTGTTTTGCCTCTGTCTCTCTCTCTCTCTCATATGAATGTGCCTTCTCTCTGTCTCTCTCTAACTATTTCTCCTTCTTTCCAGCCGCCTCCTTTACCGCCGGAGGCCATGTCGTCGTTGCTGCCGGTGTCGTCGCTGTCCCAGCCATCGTCGCCTCCGCCACTGTCCTGCTGCAACTGCCAAGGTTAGGGTTTGGTGATTTTTTTAAAATTTTTTATAAATAATGTTGGTGTTAGTAATTTTTGTTAAGTTTTGATAAATTTTTTTACTGATTTTGATAAATAAGGTTAGGAATACATGCATATATTTGATAATTTTTTAAAATTTTTTTATAAATTTTGGTGTTGGTGTATAATAAACAAATGTTGGTGATGTTGTTTGATAATTTTTTTATTTTGGTGTTGCTGATAAATGTTGGGATTGGTGTTTGTTAAATGTTGGGTGTTTGTTAAATGTTGGTGCTCCATAGCTTCTAACCTTTGTTCCCTTTATTTCTGTAAAAAATTAATTTCTTTAAAGGTGAACTTCTTCATTGTGTTGATGTTAATAGATGCCTCTGATTGACTGGTTGAACCAAATTAATTTGGTGGAAGCGTCTAATTTTAACAGAGACTCTGTCAAAATTTTTTAAAAATGTTTTAATAAACACTGTGCTGCTATCGAATGATTGGTTGAACCAAATTAAGTTGGTAGAAGTCTGTAACTTAAAGGGACACTATGGCAAATGTTTTGAAAAATTATTTAACAACCATTGTATTCAATAGGGTTGTGATTGATGGATGTCGAGGTTCCAAGTCATCGCTTGTGGATGTATGATAGGTTTTACGGTGAAAGGGGGGAATAAAGCTTGAGTTTTTTGATGGAGTTGATGCTTTTGTCGCATACGTGTTTAATTTGGAAGAATCTAGAGCGGCCGGGTTTTCTAAGTGTCCGTGTTGTAAGTGTCGTCTTCTTAATTGGGTTGGTTCCGCGGAAATGACCCTTCACTTGTACCGTAACGAGTTCAATCTTGGATATTGGATTTGGACTTCACACGGGGAAGTCGATGTACACAATATCAACCGCTTTGAAATTAGGGTCCAACGGAGGGTTGAAAGACAGTCAAGAAGGGCTAATAACCTAAATAGAGATGCTGCATTTCAAGAGGTTAACTGGGAAGATAATCAAGAGCGGTATAATGAAATGATAACGGACGCATTTGGGATGGGAAACATGGATAATGACGGGGAAGAGGAGCCTAATCCAGACGCTGCCAGATTTTATGATTTGTTAGAGACTGCGTCGAAGCCATTGTTTGACGGTTGTGTGGACTCGAAGTTGTTCGCGTGTGTTCGGATGATGAGTATTAAGGCCGAGTCTAATCTAACCCAGGAATCGTTTAATAAGTTTGCGACGTACTGTAGTGAACTAATACCCGAAGACACCAAACATCCGAAAAGGCACTATGATGCAAAGAAGTTAGTTTCTAAACTAGGCCTAAGTTCAATGAAGATTGATTGTTGCATGATGCACTATCTAAGACCGGTTTAGAAATTCTCAAGTTCAAAAACACAATTTCATTGTAGTTAGTCTAAACCGGCAATTGACAATGACCAAATTTAGTTTCAAAAGAAATTTAAATAAAACCAAACCGAGAGTATTAATCCCGGGTCGTTCTCCCTAGGAATTAAACAAGGTTTTGCTATTAGCTAGGAGTGAAAAGGTTGTTTGGTTGAATTTACTA
>JASCZI010090689.1:6931-18694 GCA_036250425.1 Stylosanthes scabra
TGAGGTATTTCTTTTCTTTTGTAGTTGAGATGGCCGGTAATGACGTTACCTTGGAACGTTTGCGTCATCTCCTTCAGTCGGGTTCTTCCGGCTCTATGCCAGTTGCTTCCATGCCTATCCCGAGCTCCTCTGTGCCTCCACTTAATGTTCAGCCTGCCTCAACTAGCGAAAATCAGGTCTTTCTGGAGGGGGGATTCGAGCAATGCCGGAGATCGTGGCAGAGCCATTCCTGAGGTATCTTCCCCCCTTCAGGAGGAGACTCCTTCTCAACCCTTGGTTAGGAAGCGCCGGGCCGACGATGCTTTCGTTGATCCGAAAAGACCGAGAGTTTCCGAGGGAACGACTTGGGAATTTTGTTCAATGGATCCCTCTTTTGATGCCTCGGGCTTTATTGAGAGTAATCTTTTGGGTCCTCGTGCTCAGAAGGTCTTAAAAGATTATGATCCCATGGAAAGTATTCGGTGGGCCGAATGGGCTTCTCTTCAGGCTGCGATAATCATGAAGTCCATTGAGCCATGCTTAACTGCGGCGGATCAATGGGAGAACCGTTGTGCCAAGCTGAATGTGGATTTGAAGGCGCTG
Organism: Stylosanthes scabra; assembly: GCA_036250425.1. Lineage (NCBI taxonomy): Eukaryota > Viridiplantae > Streptophyta > Magnoliopsida > Fabales > Fabaceae > Stylosanthes > Stylosanthes scabra. Next base: position 7,514 of record JASCZI010090689.1, read on the forward strand.
AACCTCCAGAAGGTCGAGTTTGAGAAGGGAAAGGCGGAGACCGAGCGGGCAGAGTTGAAGGCTGAGGAGGATTTGAAATCCGTTTCTGATAGCTTGAAGACCTTGGAGAAAGAAAAGATTTTGGTGGCCAAGCGTCAGAAAGGTAAGGAGGCGGAGCTAGATCAAGAAATCCAGGGGCTTCGGAAGTCGGTCTCTAAAGAGAAAGCTCGTGCCGACAAGGCGGAGGTTTCTTTAGCAGAGTTGGAGAAGGGCCGTGAGGAGCTAATCCGGATGGCTCGGGATTCCATTGCTGCGCCGAGTGAGCGTTGAAGGGTCAAATTTCCTTGCTGCTTCCAGACTTCGATGTGACCCAACTCTGAGCCTTCAAGGTGAAAATTGATGGGAAGATTGTGGATCTTCCGGAGTGATTGTGTTTATGTTATATTTTAAATATTTTAAACAATTGTGGCATTTTGAGGACCCGTCGTGCCTTTGACTGGGGCCGGTTCCTTGTTGACTTTGCCTTTGACATTTTATCCCGTCATGCCGTTATTTCCGGGTCGGGATTAATCATACATTTTTTTGGCTAAGTGTCTTTCTGAAAAAGAATTGTACTTTTTGTAGTCGTTTTGCATTTAAATGCTTAGGTATAAGTGGGGACTTAACCGTTTTTGTCTAGGTTAATAGCTTGATTAATTCGTTTGTGAAAGAATCGTATAATTTTAACCTTAGAGAAAATCGTGGATTTATGTTTTTCCGTGATTGGTTCTGGGATCGTGGTCTTGCCCATTTGTTCAGGAACCGGATTGAGTCGCTGCTCCTTTTGGAGAGCGATATTGAAATTTGTCTAAGATGTGTGCCTTAGCCGTTTTTGATAACTTGCGGGGGGAGTGATCAGTTCCCGATGTCGCGTTTTATTGTCTTTTCCTTCAAACCGAGTATGTTTCATTATTTGGAAAGGTAAGAGAGGAAAGAGAAATTGGCTTTGTGGAACCGTAAGTGGCGGGTTGGACCGTAATGCCATAAATAAGGATTCGTAAATGAATATCAAATTTCTGAAACTTAGGGCCTCGTTAAAACCTTTCGACCTCCCGATGTGGAATACCTCGGATAGGAAAAAGAGTACCCGACTTTATTGAATTCAAAATGAAAGGGGAAATACAAATACGAAGAGTAAATTGAAACTATCCCAGAATTAGGAATGCATCAAACTTAAATGAATAGGGAAAAGAGGAGGTCTAAGAGTAAAACCGTCGGAGGTTGGCAGCATTTCAGCTTCTCGGGACTTCATCTCCGTTGAGCCGTTCCAGCTTGTAGTCTCCTTTTCCTAAGTCCGATGTTACGCGGTACAGTCCTTCCCAGTTGGGAGTCCGATATTGTTCCGACGTAGGACTAGGTCGCCGACTTCAAAGTGCCTCTTGATCATCCCTTTGTTGTACCTAACGCTCATTCTTTCCTTTAAGGCTAGGTCGGTCAGGTGCGCCTCGGTTCGGACTTCATCTATCAGATTCCTTTCCACTGTGGTGTCTTCTGAGCCGAGAAGCAGCCGAGGACTAAGCTCGCTGATTTCCACGAGAATGATGGCCTTGACCCCATAGGTAAGTCGGAAAAGGCATTTCCCCCGTGGATGATTGGGGAGTTGTCTGGTAAGACCATAAGACGGAAGCCAACTCTTTTGCCCAAAGGCCTTTGGCGTCTTCAAGCCGTTTCTTCAGCCCTTTGACTAAGATTTTGTTCGCTGCCTCCACTTGGTCGTTTGCTTGAGGATGTTCAACCGAGCAGAAGCGTTTGTTGATTCCAAATTCCGCAGCCGGCTCTCTGAATTTGCGATCCGCAAATTGGGTTCCATTATCCGTGATGAGGACTAATGGTATCCCAAATCTGGTAAAGATCTGCTTCCATACGAACTTCTAGTAGCGTGTCGCCGTTATGGTGGCTAAGGGTTCTACCTCGATCCACTTGGTGTAATAGTCAATGGCAACAATGAGATATTTCAACTGGTCGGGTGCCAATGGGAAAGGGCCGACAAGGTCGATTCCCCATGTGCCGAAGGGCCGATCTCCCGAGATCGGGGTCATCTTTTCAGGGGGTGCTTGATGGAAATTAGAATGGACTTGGCATTTTTCGCATGATTGCACGAATTTCATAGCATCCTTTAGCATGTTTAGCTAAAAGTATCTGGCTCTAATGAGTTTCCGAGCCAAGGATTTTCCCCCGATGTGGTGGCCGCAACAGCCTTCATGGACTTCCCTTAGGGTGTAGTCGGCTTGAGATGGGTTCAAGCACTTTAGCAGTACTAAATCTATACCTCTCTTGTATAGCTATCCGGAGATTATGACAAATTTGGTCGCTTCTCTTCTTACTCTTTTTCCCTCTTTGGGATCGTAGGGAAGTTCTCCTTTCTCAAGGTAACTTTGGATTGGGGTCATCCAAGTTATGACCTCAGATATTGGGAAGTAGTCTACTATCGATGTGGATATCGAGGGTTCCCTTACCGTTCCTTGGAGCAGGGATCAGTTTCCCGATCGTGGCTTGGTACTAGCGAGCTTCGACAGCAAGTTGGCTCTAGCGTTTCATTCCCTCGGGACGTGAGCTACTACCACCTTGGTGAAGGTCTCCGCCATTCCTTTTACTTTGGCCAAATACCTTTGCAAGAGGGGGTCCTTCGCTTAGTAGGTTCTGTTGATCTGGGAACTCACCACTTGTGAATCGGTGCAAATCTCGAGGACCTTTGCACCGACCTCTTGGGCTAAGGCTAGCCCTGCTAGCAAGGCTTCGTACTCGGCTTGATTATTGGAGATTGGGATTTGGAAATTCATATCAAATGGATTGTTCCAACTACTACTTTCGTTTTTCGGTATTTCGAGTGTGGCCATTTCTACTAAGAAATCGGACATCGCCTGGGCCTTGATTACCGTCCTAGGTCGGAATTGGATGTCAAATTGGGATAACTCCACCGCCCAGTTAAGCATTCTCCCTGCGAGATCCGGCTTCTGTAGGATACTTCGGATAGCTTGATCCGTACGCACGACTATAGTGTGGCTTTGAAAGTATTGTCACAGGCGTCTAGCCGTAAGGAGGAGGGTGAAGGCCAACTTCTCTATCCTGGTGTATCTCAGTTCGGCTTCATGCAACACCTGACTTATGAAGTACACCGGCATATGGCTTCCCGACTCGTCTTCTCACACCAGAGCTGCTGCGATGGATTCGTCGGTGATAGAGAGGTAAAAGTATAGGGGTTCCCCTTCTATATGTCTTGAGAGGATTGGAGGCTTCGCGAGTACTGATTCGAATTTCATGAATGCTTCTTCGCACTCCGGGGTCCACTCAAAGTCGATTCCTTTTTTCATCAGCTTAAAGAAGGGAAGTGCAATCTTGGTCGAGGCTCCAAGGAAGCGGGAAAATGCAGTCAACTTGCCATTTAGTCGTTGGACCTCTTACAGGTTAGATGGGCTTGGCAATTGCAAGATGTCATTGCACTTTTCCTGGTTCGCCTCAACTCCCCTTTGGGTGATCATGAACCCCAAGAATTTCCTGGCCTCCATCCCGAAAGCACATTTCAAGGGATTAAGGCACATCTAGTACTTACGCAGAGAATCAAAAACCTCTTTAAGGTCGGAAAGTAGGTCGGCCGGATCTTCCGTTTTTACCAACATGCCGTCGATATAAACTTCGATCTTTTGACCGATTAGGTCTTTAAAAATCTTGGTCACCAAGCGTTGGTATGTTGTCCCGGCGTTCTTGAGGCCAAAGGGCATAGCCGTATAGCAGTAGGTTTTGTTTGGGGTTATGAAAGCAGTTTTCTCTTCGTCGGGCTTATGCATCGGGATTTGGTTATACCCGGAATAAGCGTCCATGAAAGAGAGGTATTGGTAGCCGGACGAGGCATCTATCAATCCATCAATGCTGGGTAATGAGAAGGTGTCTTTTGGGCAGGCCTTGTTCAAGTCAGAGTAATCGACGCAATTCTCCACTTCCCATTGGCTTTCTTTACGAGGACGACATTGGCTAACCAAGTGGAGTAGGGTAGTTCTCTGATGAATATGCTAAGAGTGCTTTGGTTTGTTTCTTCACCTCTAAATCCCTGCATCGAACATGTGCCTTTCCTCTGGGCCACAGGTCGATGGTTCGGGTTCACGGCGAGGGAGTGTGACATCACTGATGGATCGATTCCTGGCATGTCTGCCGGGGTGAAGGCGAATAAGTCGTAGTTCTCCCTCAAGAATTGGGAGAGTTGTTGTTTAAGCTCATATGGTAAGTTCCGATTCAAGAACGTGTGACGTTCCAAGGAGTCATCGATCTGAATCTTCTCTAGGTCGCCGTCGAGCTTAGGTCTGGGTTGTTCTTCAATTCGGGCATCTAAGTCGGCTAGGAAGATCCCGGTGGCTTCTCGAGACTGTTTCTGTAAGACGAGGTTTCCATTGCAACATTTCTTGGCTGCTTCCCGGTCCCCCTGACTCGGCTTCATACTTCACTACCAAGAATTTAGTAAGCACTGCGCCCCCGAAGTCATTGATGGTTTTGCGACCCAAAATAACGTTATAAAGCGTGGAATCCTGCAAGATGACGAATTCGGCCATAACGGTTTTTCTAGTCTTGCCTAACCCAACAGTCATTGGGAGGTCGATGCTTCCTCAGGTTTGATGAAGTTGTCGCCAAGCCCCATGACTCCGGGTTGATGAGTCTTTAGATTGCTGTTCTTGAAGCCGAGAGCGTCAAAAGCATTTCTGAACATGATTTTTGAATCCGCCCCCATATCCACCAAGATTCTGTGAACCAAACCTGGTCCGAGTTTGGCTGAAATCACCATTGTTGAGTCTGAATTTGCTAAGCCGTGCACCAAATCTTCTTTTCCGAAGGTAATTGTCGAAAATTATGGGGTGGGGGGGTGGGAGTTCAAACTGTGGCGAGAACCTTTAAGTCTTTCTTGAGGGCCGACTTGGACTTCTCCATGGCGCTGGGACCCGTGATGACAGCGATCTCCATGATCGGCTCGTCGTCGTCTCTGTGGGTTCTCGGTTTCCGGGACTCTGACCTTGGGGATCTTTCCCTGTCGGAAGTTATTGTTTCCCTGATTATCTGGATGAACTCATTCAGCTTGCCGTCTCTGATGGCTTGCTCGATGACATCTTTCAGATCATAATAGTCCTGGGTTTTGTGTCCGTACCCCTGGTGGTAATCACAAAACAGAGATATGTTCTTTGCATTCTGAGTCCTTTCTTTCAAGGGTCTAGCTTTGGGAAGGACGCCTTTTTCTGAGACCTGGTGATAGATCTCAATGATGGAGGCCACTAACGGGGTATAGTTATCTAACTTTTGCTTGAGTGGTTTCCGGTTGCCTCTGGATCCGATTTCCCGATGGTTATCCCTAGGGTGGTGTGTTTGCCCCTGACCCTGGGGAGCCATAAGGGCTTGTGGATTTTTCGTGGCTATCGCCACCCGATTAACCTTCTCCCAGTGTATGAACTATTTGGCAATGACTTGCATTTCCTTTCAGGTCCAGACCAGTTTGGTCGTTAATTGTTTCCTGAATTCGTCGTTGGCGAGGTCGTTTGTGAGGCATAAGCTAGCCGCTCCGTCAACCAATCCATCGATTGTTTTGCATTCAGCGTTGAAACGCTCGATGTATTTCCTGGTAGTCTCATTAGGCCTTTGAGTGACGGCTAAGAGGTTGATGGGATGTTTGGTGTTGTCGATGCTCATGGTGAACTCGTTAAAAAACAATTCCCTTATTTTAGAATAGCTCGAGATTGAGCCCGCCAGCAAAGAAGTAAACCATTGACCCGCCAAGCCGGTAAGAGTAGTAGGAAAGGCCCAACATTTAACCTCATCCATCGCGCCATCACAAATCATTCGATGCTCAAAGTCGTTGAGGTGGATGCGTGGGTCGGTAGACCCGTCGTATTTCATGTCAGTTGGTTTGATAAAGTGCCTAGGAGGTTGGACCTTGAGGATCCGACTTGAGAAAGGCGTTTGGCCATCGATGGGCGGGGTCACATCCCGACCCCTGGTCTTTTTGTACCGCCGGCGTCCGTTACGATCTCTTCCCGAGGAGGATTCACTATCATCCAAACTGCTGTGATGACGTCTTCTCCTTGGAGGGGTATGAGGTCGTTGAGTTTTTTTGGGGGGAGAGCGAGACCGAGATCGGGAACGTTGTCTAGGAGGAGTCCGTTAATGCGATTGTAGATTCCGCGTGGTGGTTCGAAGCTCAGCATTTTCCTTCCTCAATTTCCGAAATTCCAGTTTCATCGATTGCATACGATGTATCAGCTCTTGGGTGGTTTGAGATTTGTCCGATCCGATTCCTTCGAATAGTCGAGAGGTAGGACCGCCTGGACCAATCCTGTCGAAAGCACTTGGGGGATTGACGGGGTTTGGATTGTAGGGTGGCGGCTGTCCGTTCTGAAAGCCTCCCGAATCCGTATTGGCATTACCTCATCCGGCAGCTTCATTAGCCGTGGCATTGAGGTCTAGTTCTTGTTACTGTGATTCGCATTGTGGATCCCGACGTCGATCATCGCCGGAGTGGTCGGTGTAAACCACGCCTTCCTCGTCTTGATTCGCCATCGTCGGTTACGTTGAGGTGCGTCTCCACAGACGACGCCAATGTACGGAATGTACCTTCAAGGGGTTTTGGACAACCAACGTAACTGGAGGTGCCAAGGCAGAAGGTTGGTGGTTTATGTGAAAGGTGGTTGTGCACTAGCAGAGCCTCTCCAAGTAAGGATTTGGGAGTTCTCCTAATGCAAGCAATGGGGTAGAGTTTAGAAGCGTACCTGACGGGGAGTGAATTCTCCCTTTATATACCCATTATGATCTCTATTATTTAGGGAGTAAATCCGTATGAGATTGTCATTGATATGATTTGATCTCATATGAATTTACCGAACGAGATTGCGAGGGAGTAAATCCATACGAGATCGTCATTGATTTGATTGGATCACGTGTGGGTCCTCCAAGCGAGGTCATGGACCGTTTCGGGTGCGGGCCATGACCATTGAGCAGCGATTAGGGATTTGGGCCGCCCAGGCCCAATATCCGAAACAATTATTTATTTAAGAGTAATGCTAGGTAACTAATAAAAATTCAGTCAACGTCAGCCAACAACTTAAGTTGAATGTTTTATTTTTTTAGGTTTCAGATGTTCTGTTTCTAAAAAAATAATATAGAACTATATGTATATTTGATTTTCAGAAGTTTTTGATTATGTAGTATAGGATGTTCTGTTTTTAACATTTTGGATGTTCTCCTAATTTATTGGCTGATTTGTCGAGCAGAAAAATATTGGTTACTTATATTTTTTCTTTATTTAAATATGAAAACCCATTATGTAAGATATTGTAATAAAAATAATAATGATTATTTTTACATTTATATAACTCAGCTTGTAATTTCAATTTTGATATTAAATTAATAATGACTAATTTAAATTAATTTCTTATATTGCTATGCATAAAATAATAATGTTAAGTGACCAATCATTTTATCAAGCCAAGTTATTAGCTTACAGGCGTTTCTTTTCTTTTGCACCTTTTTCTTCTTTTACGTCTTCTTCGTCACCATCGTAATCGTTATCTTCTTCTTGTTATCCTTTTTTTCCTTCTCCTTGTTTTTCTACATTTTTTTGGTCAAATGAAGGTAGTTTGAATGCTTTTGTAACTATTTTAGTTTAATATGTATTAGGTTGAACGATATTTTTATGTAAATTCAAAATAGATTTTCATACTAAATCTAAGAGTTTAAATGAATTGAATTAAAAGTTTATTTTTTGAGTGAAATATGTTCCTATTTTAAATTGATTTTAGTTGCTGTGTCAAATAAAATCTGGTTTATGTGCTATTTTTTAATTCATTATGAAATTTATTTGTTAAATATTCAATTTGTATAAGGAAAAACATTTATATCCCTGTGCCAAATGTAAACTCGTTTTTGCACTTTTTTTTTTATTTCATTATGAAATTTGTTTAATAAGTATTCAGTTCGAAGTATAATAAACATGATGTCAATTCTGCTGTCAAATGAAAGCGAATTTTTATGCTATTTTTTATTTCATCATGAAATTTTTTGTTAAGTATTCAATTTGAAGAGAAATGAAAATAACTTAAATTTTTGTGTCGAATAAAACTCCATTTCTGTGATATTTTGACTTTATTTTTTGTGTCAAATATAAATTTATTTACGTGCTATTAGGTAAAATAAACATACATACCAAAATTAATTCCTGTTGATTTATTTGCATTTAATATATAAATTTAATTGATGAAGAAAAATAATTAAAGGTTCTCATAGGAAATACCACATTTTGTAGTACTATTTCTTTGTATTTCTTCTTTTAAAGGGTTAAGTGCTATTTTGGGTCCTACAATATTGCTTTTCTCTACATAATAACCACCAACAATACCTCTAACAAAAATCTCTTTGAAGTCAGACGACATTAATTTTGTTGAACCAAATCTTAATAATTTAATTTTCTATACTTAATGGAAAATTTATGTTGTTGTTACTTGTGATTATCGTTGACAAGAGAAGTAATAGTGGTAGAACAGATACAATTTAATAATTAATTTTATGCTAAAAAGAACTTTAATTTAAAGAGACATTTTTATAATCTATTAAAATATAAAAAAAATAGGGCTCCAGACTTATTGCTCATCATTTGGAGGCCTTATTCCGTTGACACATGGCAGTGTTAGAATCACGCCAAATGTCTCTTTCTTATTGGTTGATTGATGTCATTGCCAATGCTTCAACCAATCCATGAGTGGTTTCAGAAGATATTTTAAATTTTAATTTCTGAATGGACAGAATCATGCAACAAAAAATAGCAATAATTCAAATTAATTACCCAATTCAAATATCAAATTTGTTAAAATTTTGGATTATGAATTTTTATATTTTTGAAAACAGCTGTTTTGAATTTTGAATTCTTATAAATTGTCAATACATTCTTATTTTTTATAACTCCCCCAAAAAAAAATCCCTACGGGTTTCACTTTCCAATGTGACATCAATAATTGATAGCTCGAAGAAACTCTTTGAGGCCATAAGAAGGGAAAAAGGACATATGAGCCCCTGACTTTTTTAAAATCGGACAAACTGAACCCTCACAATTGGGAAATACAACTAGCTTCCTGACCGTTCTTTTTATTAGACGTGCTCGTCCCTCCGTAAGTTGGGTCATTCAATCTGTAACAGACCTTGCTGAGTTGGAGAGAAATGGTGCTGAGATGGACGTAACTGATCCAGAGTGGCATTGTGGTACAAAGGAATTGTAAAACGACGTCGCTCCCTTGGTTCCTTGGATGAACTGAGGTTTGAAATTAGGGTTCCTCTTCGCAAATTGAAGGGGCATTAGGGTTCCTTCCAAAGTGAGACGACGATGGATAGCGAGGGTGTGTCCACGCGCTCAAAGCGAGGTGGTGGTGGCCAGAGAGAAGATAGGTCGTCGAGGAGCACTCAAGGTTTCTTTGCAACGAGAGTCACGGATGATAGGGATGGAGTTGCCCCGAAGTGTCATTGTGATGTGTACGCCATATTATACTTGTCAAAGACCCAAAGCAACTCGAATCGGCTATTTTTTGGATGCCCTTTCTTCAAGTTATGTATTTTTCAAAATGGATAGTCATAATGCATAGTTGGATGCTCATTTGTTGGGTTTGCTTGGTGGTGGATGTGCAGGAAAAATTGCAGCACTGCAAATTTTTCATGTGGTTGGACTCTCACACTGCCAAATTTGGAAAAGGGATAGCTGTGGGTGGAAGTGATGCAAATGAAGATGTTGATGAACACTTCTGGAAGCTGATGATTGAAAATAAAGTGGATGCTTTGGAGAGCAGAGTTGCAGCAATTGAGAAGAAGAAGAAGAAGAAGAGGAAGATGAAGCTAGGAATGAATACAGGGCTATTTGTGATGTGTCTCATTGTGGTATTTGTTTGTGTATATGATAAAGGTCTAAAATCCTTTGAATTTCCATGTAGGGTGCTATAATGATATTATGAACATGTAACCAGTTTAAGTTAATGCAATTAGTTGTTTGGTTTAATGTATATGCAATTCAAAGCTACAAACAATCTAAACCCAACAACCATACCAGTAATTAGCAGAAACATATAATAAGAGCCTTATCTTGGCATTTCATTGCTGAATGAAAATAAGGCCTAAAGTAGTTTGCCTTTACATTCCTAATGAGTTTAGTCACAAAATAAGGCTATAGTTTTGCCTATATATACCCAACAAGTGTTCATCACAAAATAAGGCTATAATGTTTGCCTACACATACCCAACAAGTGTTCATCACAAAATAAGGCTATAGTGTTTGCCCATTCATACACAAAAAATTTCAAGTAAGCCACCCTAAACCGAAGAAACATACACAACTAAGTCTTCTTCTTCCTGACAAGTGTTGGAGTAGGCATGAATTGCCAAATCCTTTGAGCTCCTGGACCTGTTGTAGCCAAAGTCTCACTGGAAGGGCCAGCCTTTGGACTATTAGATGCTTGTTGGGATGTGGATGGTGGCCCGGTGGTCTTGTCTTGCCTCCTGCTAATGGGCAGCTTTGGCCTTTGTATTGGGGGAGCAACAGTTTCAGTTACAACTGCAACCTGTTTAAAGAATGAAACTCATTATTCAGTTACATCTTATTTAATGATGACTTTTTCTTGTAACAAAAATCCCCAACATCAGTAAACAGAAACAGCAACATGTATAATTCATCATGATGATTTAATTTTTTCTTCAAGAAATAAGATCAAAAGACAATATTTAGTGGTCATACCTCATCTTGGTTTCCCACTTGATCTCCCTGGTTTAGACCACACATATGTGAAATTATTAGACAAATATATCCATGTGTTTTTTTAAAATTCTCAAATAAACCCCTAACAAAATTTAAATTTGACACTTTAACCCAACAGATTTCACGACATAGTTATACCTCTCTTGGTGGGGCAGATTGGCTTATTGGAATTTTAGTTGCTAGTTGGCTAGTGGATGCTTGCCTTCGGTTCTTCCTAGTTTTTGGCTTCCAATTAGGGTTGGCAGGAGCTCCCTTGCATGTTTTGTAGTTGTGCCCCTTTTTCCCACACTTGGCACAAGTAATACTGAAAGATTTCTTCAGTTTTTCACCCTCAATAACAGCCTCAGCAGGGTCTCTCTTTCTCACATGCACCTTAGGTCTGCCGATTGGCCTCTTGATAATGG
>JASCZI010090689.1:45122-63245 GCA_036250425.1 Stylosanthes scabra
TTGGTTATAACAACAGGGCAATCAAGAACAGCACTGAGAGAAGGAAGCTAGGATACTTCTCCTGTGGAACTGGTAACCCAATTGATGATTGCTGGCGTTGTGATCCCAATTGGCACAAAAACAGGAAGCGCCTGGCGGATTGTGGCATTGGTTTCGGCCGGAACGCCATTGGTGGCCGCGACGGAAAGTTCTATGTTGTGACTGACCCCAGAGACGATGACCCTGTTAACCCGAAGCCGGGGACGTTGCGCCACGCCGTGATCCAGGACAGGCCACTGTGGATTGTGTTCCAAAGGGACATGGTGATCCAGCTGAAGCAGGAGCTGATTGTTAATAGCTTCAAGACCATTGATGGAAGAGGTGCTAATGTGCACATTGCCAATGGAGCTTGCATCACAATTCAGTATGTTACCAATGTTATCATCCATGGCCTTCACATCCATGATTGTAAGCCTACCGGGAATGCCATGGTGAGAAGCTCGCCCACGCATTTCGGGTGGAGGACTATGGCTGATGGGGATGGAGTCTCCATTTTTGGGTCAAGCCATATTTGGGTTGATCATAATTCATTGTCTCATTGTGCTGATGGCCTTGTTGATGCTGTCATGGGCTCAACAGCTATAACTATTTCTAACAACCATCTCACCCACCATAATGAGGTATGTACCTTACCCTGCATTTTTTCCTCTGAATTACTATTCAAACTCAGTGAATTTTAAGTTACATATGTAAATAGATGTATAGATATGCTAGATCTGATCTGGCACATCTTTCTATGTGCACATGCATTGAAGATTAACGGCTATGTATACTTTCTGTACCGGAGAGGGCACCTAAAAGTCTCATGATAATTCAATGTTGATATTTTGTTTGTTGTTGGAAATTCAGGTGATGCTGTTAGGGCACAGTGACTCTTACACAAGAGACAAGCAAATGCAGGTGACCATTGCCTACAACCATTTTGGAGAAGGACTCATCCAGAGAATGCCAAGGTAAAAGTTCTTAATTAATGTCAGTCACTACATTAAGAAATTGAAATCAGCAAACAACATGAATTATTGAATCATGATGGGATTATGGATAATGCAGGTGTAGACATGGGTATTTCCATGTGGTGAACAATGACTACACTCATTGGGAGATGTATGCAATTGGTGGAAGTGCAAACCCCACCATCAATAGCCAGGGCAATAGATACAATGCTCCAGCTAATCCATTTGCTAAAGAGGTACAAAGTTCAATGCATGAGTTTGGCACTGAATTTGATTTAATTGATGGTTGATGGTCACTAAATTAAGGATATAATTGTAGTAGCTAAAGTTTCGATTTAACCTTAAAAATTTTCTGATATTACGATTTTATAAGATTTTATAGGATTTTTACTGGGTTTGATAACTTTACGATTTCATGTAAAATCTCAATTTTCTCTGTTTCACTATAATTTGGCAAATAAAATGAATAAAATTGTTTGCTGGATGCCTGGATCAGGTGACAAAGAGAGTAGAAACAGCTGCAAGTCAGTGGAAAGGTTGGAATTGGAGATCAGAGGGAGATTTATTGCTGAATGGTGCTTATTTCACTCCATCTGGTGCTGGAGCTTCAGCAAGCTATGCAAGAGCCTCTAGCTTAGGTGCAAAATCTTCATCCATGGTTGGTTCCATGACTTCCAATGCTGGTGCTCTTGGCTGCAAGAGAGGACATCAGTGCTAGCACAACACAACCACATCATATCATCATTCAAAAAAAGAAACATTTTTTTTTCTTTTTTGATTTTTTTTTACCATATAGCATCATCACCATCATCAATTCATCATCATGCAAAGAAAATCTTGACAAGTGTACATTAATTACACATGTCAATATGTTGTTATGGTTTTATTATTACTACATTCACATTGAACATTGTGTGTGTCTATTTCCATATTGTTTTTGGTCATTGGTCAACCTCAGCAGCTCGACTTGCTCCAGCTACAAAAAAAGAAAGACAATGCAAGGGGGTAGGTGCAGAAGCGTGGTCCATTGTTTCTTTTCTTTTTCTTTTTTTTTTTTTTTATTTCTCACCCTTTTGTTTTCTTCTTTAGTCCTTACTACCTGCTCATTTCTTCAAAAACCCTACCCACCAAAATTCATATGCATATTTTTCCCAAATGTCAAGTCATGTTCTTCTTCCTTACATACCATTAAGTCATTTTCATTTTTATATATAGGATTTTCAGTGAGTTGAGAGATTTATATAAATATTAATGTATCTTTTTTTTTCCCTCTGTTTTATGGAGTTTTTTTTTTTTTTTTTTAAATTAGACAAGCAACGCAAATGTTTGATTGTCAAAGTTGAGTTATGGAAACACTTTTATTATTATCAATGAAGATGATGGATTATTAGGAATGCAAGTGGTGTTCGTTATATTAACTTTTCTCTCAACTTTTTATTATTTAATTTTAATGCTTGTTAGGGTATAACAATTTTATTATATGATCATCTAATTTTATAAAGCTATCTCAAAAAAAATAACTTCCACATGAATAATTATATGAAAGAATGAATTGATAAACACATATGAAATTAAGGTTAGTTCATTAGTCCACTTAAATAAGTGTCGATAGTTCGAATATCACTTTGTGTCCAGTAACTTGATAGTTCGAATATCACTTTGTGTGTCCAGCAACTTGTTAACCGGTAGCGGAACCTTGTATAAAAAGCTAAGGTTTGCGACAGATTTGTAAGTTCACAATATGATGAGTTTGGAAATATTGTGGAAAAAATTATGAAATTAAGCTAACTTTTTATTACCCTTTTTTATTTTGTTAATGGAAGTAATGTTTGCACTTTTGTAATGCAATTATGGTTGTTTATATAATAATTAAACCTATCTGCCAAGGTTGGTGTCTTTAGCTACCAACATGTGTGATTAGTTCATGTGGCAGCACATGCCTCTCACTCTCTTCAATTATCCTTTTTCTTTTTTTCTAATTAGGACGATGATGACTCTTTTTACCAACATTGTCCCCCTCCAAAATGATGTAATAATTCTAACTGGCCTTGTTGTTTTGAGAATTTCTTTTCTTTTCTTTTCTTTTTTCCCGGTTTTCACTCTATCACGGTTGAAAATTATGAGTAGACATGTGATGATTTGAAGTATGGTTTTGAAGTGATTTTAGTTTCACAACCTTTCTAAAAGGTGCACTCCCATTGTCCATAGGACCATGTCTCAAAATACATGCTTCATGCTTGTGTAACATTTAAGTCTCAAAAGATGCCTACAATGAAAGAATATAATTAATTTGCTGGCTTAAGCTACCCTTCACAAAAATTCATCATGCAACAACATATATTAGCATCATCATTTGTCGATTGGTAAATGACTTTTGATCCTCATGCAAAATAATATTTTTTTTTTGTTATGTTGTGAAATTCTATCTCTCTTATCTATCTTTAATTTAAAAAGTTTGTATATTTATTATCTCTATGTTTTTGTACCAAAAAAAAGCAGCCTAGCACTTGAAAAAAAAAAATCCAAAGTAAAGATATTAGTTACATAAAACGGTAACCATCATAACAAGTGTATATTAACATTAGTCACTAGTAATATAAAATATATATTAAAATATAAAATATATATTAAAAATAAATTAAATAAGATAGTATTTATATACAAATATATAATATAACCGATTTTAATATACAAATAATATTTTAATAATATTTATCATTTGTATTTTTCATTATCTTAATTTAAAGATGATTAAAATATTATTTTCTCACTTTACCCACTTCTTCTGATAAGTTGATCCAATTTACTCATATAACCATGAACTGTTATCCGGTAGAAGCAAAAGAGACATTTGTTTCTACAATGTTGAGAAGAAGGAGGAGTAAATGCAAATGAGCTGAAGAAAATAGGATGGTTCGAATGTCGTTATCTTTATTGTGGACATAGTAAATGCCTGCAAAGAGAGCAATGGACAAGTGCTAAACAAAGTGATGGGAGAGTGTGTATGTTTTGCTCAAAACAAATGCACATGCTGAGATTTGTAATAAAGACTAACCACTGATGCATGTGAGATAGGGTCCATATGCCATGTGGGAAGTTCTTCAATCTTCACCAAATTGGGTTACAGTTCATATATGGGGTTTGAGTTAGGGGACTAGTCCATTCACTTTCCCACAATGCACTTTTCCCCTTAAAAAATACAAAAATAAGTGCATTCCTTCTTTATTTCTTGTCATTTATCAACATTGCACACCAGCAATTTGCAAGCAAGTCATGCAAAAATAGTGTGCTACAATGTATATTAATTGGCATTGAAGGCAAATGCAAATGTGTTTTGAAAAAAAAAATTAAAAAGGAGAAATAAAAAATAAAACAATAAAATCTTAAATTTTAAATTTTAAAACATAAATGATTGACATAAAATATAATAAATAGAGTTAAAATTTTTATGATTAATAAGGAATAAAATACTCATTATTTAATAAGGAGAATTTAAAGACTAACCCGAAGAATCAAATTATACCAATATATATATGGAATTCAAATAATTGTTATATTCGTGTCAAAAAAAAAATTGTTATATTCTATTATTCCTGAATAAATTTTTGTTATAATAAAAAACTTTTCACTAAACTTTTGATTAAATTAGAAGTTTATATAATATGAATCATGTCTTTAACATTTCATTATCTAATAAAATTATCTAGCATGATTGTTAGATAAAAATTGATAGTATATATTATAAATGTTTAAAAACATACATATTTATTTTAAGCAAGTTAGTACATTATTTAACTTTTTTTTTTTAATCATAATGCATGAAGACTCAAACGGTAACTTAGAGAGAAAATAATAATAATATAAACAGTATTTCAGGTATTTTTAAGAATCTAAGTATTTTTGTATTTTTGAATGTTAATCTTAATTATAAATATATTTTATAATTAAAATCAATTAAAATTAATGGCTAAAATTATAAAAATAAGTGAAACGCTTCTGATTCAATAATATATACAACGAGAAATATTGTTTAGTATAATAAGCTGTCACTTTCTTTTCTTCTTATTATTTTTTTAATGTGAAGGTGTCACTTCAAAGCAGTTACTTGAATGAAGCATATTTAGGGCACATCGTTTTCTTGATCATTTCTCCAAGATTGATACCAAATTGTGAAATTGATGCCTAGACTCCAAGCCATGCAATTTCAAGTGTAAATTATTAATGCCCATTCCTCATTGGTGCAAGAACAGAATGTCTCAAGAATCAATATTGCTGCTGAGATTGATCTTGACGTCCCAAAAATGTCTTCAAATACGTTGTGTACAAGAAATACAAGAATCATGATAATGGTGCGACACGGTTTTATTGGAAAAGTTAGTCATAATATGCCTTTTTTTTTTCTTTGTTACCTTTTTTGTTAATATAAAATTTTAAAAAAACAAAGCTCTTAAATTTATGCACTGTTGGGATTATGGTATCTTTGGGAGACAGCAAAGAGGTATAAGATCTTGTAGATAAATTAATTATCTAATTTTTTAATTTTAATACATTATTATTGTCAAAAAAAATTTACATGTGCATCAAAATACATCAAATTACAAGAGTGCATTAAAAATAATTTTATTTTTTATTGATGATGTAATTGAACATTGAATTTTTTTCTAATATAAATTATTTAAATTCATTATGTCAAAAAAAAAATTAAGCGGACGTTATATACTAGAATCAATTATTTTTAATCACACAAAGACACAGATAGCCAAGCCTCACAGCGATCTGCGTGTTTGTGGCCTAGACTGTCAAGACCCACGACGATTTACGTGCTAGTCACCCTATAAAAATGTGATTTTACTGTGATTGATTTTCACTCTTTTCCTCTCATTTTTCTCATTCCACGGCTCTCTTTTCTCACTCCAGGTAATTTTCTCACCTCTTCCTTTATTTTTTTTCTGTTTTCTAATTTCTTTTATTTAATTAGATTAGAATTAAAAATGTTAGGATATGTAGATGTAGATAAATCTTAGGATTAGATATTTAGTGACTCTAAGGTAATTTAAGTAAAATATCTATGTAATTTTATTTTAGAATTTTGTGAATAAAATATTTAAATCCTTTTTTTAAGTTATTTTTATTTTGGTTAGATTTATTTTTTTGTGACTCTAAGATTAGGTAAAGTAATGAATTCATGCAGTTTAATTTTAGGGTGTTATGAATAAAAATATTTAGAAATTTAAACATAATTATGTTTAGAACTTTATTTATATATGTTTAGGGTTAATTTGGTAGAAAATTTTATTTATTTTTAGGGTAATGTTTGTTATAAATGTGTATGTTCGAAAAATTTTATTTGGAAAATTGTTCGAAAATTTTAGAAAAGTTTTATTTATATAAATGTTTGTTATAAAATTTATTTGGTAGGAAATTTTATTTATTTATATTATGTTTCTTTGTTGTTTAAGTTACACAAATTTGATGGAGTTTGAAGATGAAATATCTAAAGGTTACTAGGACATATTGTACCGACAGGATAGGATAGATCACATCGCTGGAAGACTTGAGCAACATGTATGTTCTTCTTGTATTTTTCTTAAATTATGTTTTTGTTATTTTAAAAATAATCCATTTAGGCTTATGTATAATAAAACCGTGTTTTTTTTTTAGCCTGAGAGGGTCATACGGGCACGGCGACTAGTGATTGATTCGCCGAACAAGCTCATTCGGATTTACTGAGAGATGCCGAGTTTGAAAGTGTGGCTTTCATGGGTTTGTTTGATTATGATCATGCATTGGTTTCTGCTTTGGTCAAGAGATGGCGCCTAGAGTCTCACACATTTCACCTGCCATGTGGGGAAATGACTATCACGTTATATGATGTTTGTTACCTGTTGAGCCTGCAGATTGACGGGGATCCTATCCACTGCATGACTACATGATTTGTGCTTGTCAAAAATGATCAAGATTCCTAGTAATGGGGTAACATGCTCTCTCAGATGTTTAAGAAAAAACCCCAAGCCTCCTTTGTCTCACCTTCAACAATCGCAAATGCAATGGGTAATATGTTGTGCTATGGCCATAAGCAAAGTTTCTCCATACTTACCATACAAATGAGTCCCATCAATTGAGATAAGATGCTTGCAATGCTTAAATGCCTCAACACAAGATGACAATGTCCAGCAAACTCTTTGAAATATAGCACACCCATCCTCCATTGGTATGGTTGAGTAATAAGGTCGACTCATGTACATATCAAATGAAAATTGTAAAACATACATTTATATGATAATTGCCTCAAAATCTATCAACTAGATAAATAATACTAACCTGGTAAATGCATTTTCATTGTAAAAAGCCACCTCGGAAGTTCATTATAAGACCCTTCCCAATCTCCATATATCTTGGCAATTACCTTTTGCTTTGCAAGCCAAACCTTTCCATATGAGGCCTTGTAATCGAAGTGATTCTCAATAGAACCCCGCAGAACTTTGATATCAATGCTCGGATCAGCCTTCACCAACTTGAAGATAGCTTGGATGATCACTTTTGAATCCAATCGTCGATGATCTTGCCCCACTGTTGATTGCATATACGAATGACTGCCATTGTATCTCCTCACTTCCCATTTTTCCTTCTTACGACGATATGATACGCATATGCTCCATTGACAACTGGTTCCAAACTGTATGTACTGTACAGAGTACTTCAACTGATCACTCTCCAGTATCTTGTATTCCATATCTCTTTTTATGATGTACGTCTTAATCGCATAAATAACAGCTTCCTTATTGTCAAATAGTTTCCCTATCTCGAATTCACATGTCGGATCATCATCGGGCCCTTCCTGATCATAAGAATTATCTTGCCTAATTGAACCCAAATTCAATGCAGTAAAGTGTGTAGGATAATCATACCTTTCAATTATAGCTGGCTGGGTTAGTGCAGGTTGTCCATGAGTGACGTAATTTATCTCTTCAACGTCGAAATGGGCGGGCTCAACCTTAGCCTCATCACCATCAGAATCAGGGTGAATGTGATAAGAATGCATACTTGGGTCACTAACCACAGAGTTTTCGTGGCTTTCAAATTCTTCTTCCAACATCCCTTCCATTGGTGCGTCCATCTCCGAATTCAAACACTCAATATTACCATCAGGTGGCATGTTCAAATCAACCATCAATCTTCTGATATTTGTCACAGCTTTCCCACTTCACTGTGTATCAAGACCGGCTTCTGAAACACTTGAACCACCGATGTCAACCAATACTACATATAACTCCAACAGAATGATTGTTGAAAAATGATTATGCCAATTTTGAATCAGCCCAACATCATCATCCTAATGTAACCTATATCTGTATAATAAAAATAATTTACGTAAAATGAAATAATATTTCTCGTTTTAAGCTTGGAATAAATAAAAAATGAAATTGGGAATAAATATAATTATAGTTTTCTAATTAAAAAAATACTCATTTTGCATTAAAAAATAAAATGGGAATAAATATAATCAGTAACATACCTTTTGAAGCAAAAAGTGTCATCTTCTTTCATCGAATATCGGTCGTAAATTTTTTTGACCCTCTTCGTTTGTTCTGCACCAAGAGTATGTAAAATAATTTTTTCAAAGTTGTTACACATTGCACCTCTAGTGGTAGATGAACAAAGATTGAATTCGCAGAACTAAATATAATAGAATCATTATGATCTATTAATATTTTTCCGTTATAATGGATTGACAACAAAGTAATTTGGGACATTTTACATTAAAATGAAAAAAAAAATTATTTCACATGAACTGGAAGAACGACCAACAAGAAAAAAAACACAGGAGAGATGAAGTGATGAAGATTATAGAAGAGATGTAATGTGTCTCTTGTTTCTGCTGATAAGGTGGTATTTATAGATGAGGCAGAACTTCTTTTTACAACGGGACTTACTATCAGATCGGGGAAGATTAGCAGATTTGTCAAACAGATCGGCAAGAGCTAAGAGATTTGCATGCAGATCGTCGTGGCGTTTGGCGATCTGGGTTAGAAAAAATCCTAGATCGTCGTGGAGCTTGGCGGTATGCATTTGGATCGTCATGGGGTATGACAATTTGGCCTTTGTGTGATTAAAAAAATTTATTTTTTATATATAATGTCCGTTTAATTTTTTTTGGGACATAATAAATTTAATTAATTCATATTTAAAAAAAAATCCATTGATCATAAGTGGTGATTGAAAATATAGTATTAAACAATTAACTAAAGATACTAAATTGTGGGCTAAAATGATGTTGAGCTTTCCTCTTAAAATTTTTTTTATACCAGCATTAAAACATGAAAGATTTTTGTTTTTATTATTGATGTAACAACCTATAATTTGATAACACTTAATAAGTCTTAAACCCTAAAATTTTATCCAATTTTAATTCCTAAGTCTCTAACCAAATTACTTTCAAAATTCAGTGATAATTTTTTCACTCAATTTTTACACCCAAAACATTTCCTAAATCTTAAAAAATTGTCTTATTTTGGTTGGGGACAGATTAAAAAACTAAATTGAAAATTTTAATAGAATTTTGAAACAGTTTTCTCACCAAACATTCCCTGAAGGCTAGTAAATAGCAATGCTACTTTTGAGGAGCCTGTATCAATTTCAAAGTTGCAATCCTAATTCCTATGGTAGTTAAATCCAAAAGTAAGAAAATGCCTCCTTCATTCTGTCATTTTCCCCATATTTTCTTGGTACAAAGAATAATAATAATTGAATAAAATATAAAGAAGTTGTTATTTGTTAATCTAAATTTGCGGCACCGACAGCGGGGTAATTGAAGTTGAAGGCACCGTAGTACTTCACTCACTCTCAATTGGTCCACCAACAAATAAAGGCAAAAAATAAAGCTTCTATGAAAATGATTCTATCTATGTATCAACATAGACAGAGTCAAGAACCTTCAAATTAAAAAGGCCAAATCAGTCGTTGACAAAAGCCACGGATAAAGAACAAGTCATTGCCTTCCAGATTACGTTAGTAAAATGTGTCCTCTTTTTTTTTCTTTTACTATTTTAAATGCCATGCTTCGCGCCACTTAGGTGTGAGGGTGGGTAACCAAAAGTGAAAAATGAATACAAATTCAATTTTGTTGGTGAGATTAAGATAGTGAGATTAGCAGTGTAAAACACAAAAGGCTATTTAATTAGAGAAATGTTATATACACTGCATTTATGTACGTATAATCTGTTACTTTTTTTTAAGTGTTAAAAGTGATTTATAAGGAGTGAACGAAGATAGAAGAATTTATGCTAAGAAAAAAAAAAAGCCTATAAGAGAGGGTGTACACAAAAATAATGTAATCATTACTTATTTAGTTAAGTCTCTCAGTGAACATTTTGACTGATTGAATCTAAAGAATGGAAAATCAATGTCCAATCCTATTTTGTCATATGAATAAATAGTTGCAAATAAAAATAAATTCGGACCGAAAATTAAAGCAATATGGAGAACAATGAAATGAAAATTGGCCGGTTCTTAGAAGTTTTTTTAAGCCAAAATGATGTTGTTTCGTTCAGAAAAAATCCAAAAGTCGACTCTAATTCGAGAGGATAGCAGTGGATGATGAGCTAAGAAAATAGCGGCCCAACAGGTGGGGAGGGGAGGGGGAAGAGGGAGAGAGGGGAGGGGGCCAGGGGGGAAGCTCACTATAACATGACACTACAAGAATGTATCAGAAAGCTGTCGAATTTTTCGGATGATATTTTTGTCGGAATTACAGTCGGATAATTCTACACAAAGAGTAAAAACTGAATTCGACGAACAGATTTGCCATTAGAATATTCGACAAAAATGAATAATCAGGTTTTAAAATGAAAAAAAATTCATTTGCATTGGATTTATCAAACGAAAAATGTGGCACCAATGTTCGAAAACGGTGCCAGACTTTGCGTCGAATATTAACCGAGGAAAACCCGTTTCAAAATATGTATTTTTTTAAATCCTTTTTCGTTGAAATCGGATGTAAATTAGTTTCTGTCGCGACAATTTTCGTTGAATTGTTAACCGACACAAAATTTGATACAACCGACGTGACATTTTCCGTAATAGCGAGGGAGCAGTGGCCACACCGATATAATAATAGTGGTTTGGTAAAACTTTTCGACCAAGTGCTCCTACTCTAAAAAAGTCAAGGAGTTTTCGTTCCTGGTTTTTTAGAGCAGGGGTGCTTTTGAGAGCCCTTATCGAGTAGCTTTTCGGAGTTGGCTCTAACTCCTCAAAAAACAAAATAATAAATTAACCTTAAATTTTAATACAAAGTTATTTTTATCAAATGCTATATGTGTAGCTTCTGCTTATTGATAACCAATTTTGAGATGTTTTACCAAACAATTATGTGACGACTCTCCGAAAACTGCTTTTTAGAGTCACGGCATTACCAAACCGACCTTAAGAATTATTTTGCAGAAAAATGTAATTTACATTTTTTATGATTTAAAATCGTTAGTTATGTTTTCCTCAAACCTCCTATTAACATCCATATTTGTCTAATACACCAATTTGCCCCAATATTGCAGTATTTCACTTATCAACTCTATCATAAATTAAAACCTATTGTTTCATCTCTTATTATTACTGATACACAATGTGCATTTATTAAGAGTAGGTTGATAAGTGAGAACATCATAGTTGCTCATGAGTTAATGTAATAAAGTACCTACTTCAATTTATGAAATAACCCTTAAAGTAGATATGAGCGATGCTTTTGACCAGCTAGGGTGGAAATTTGTTTGGTTTAAGATGGAAAAAAATAGGTTTATGTTCTAAAATGGATAAATGAGTTAAAGAATGTATCTCAATAGTTTCCTTCTCAATAATCATTGATGTACAATATATAGTTTGGTGACAATGGCTGAGCTTGACGAAAAGTTTTGGGGTCACATTAAATTTTTTTAGAAAAATTTAGCAAAATTTAAAAAATTGTAAGTTATAAATTCTCTATTAATATATTCTAATATAAAGACACTACATATTTATCAAATATTTTAATATTTTTATCTTATTAAAAATTAGATTAAAAAATCAATAAAATATAAATAATATTAAATTAAATAGACAAGAAAAAATTTAATTCCAATTTCACTGTAGTATAAAAAATTTTGAAATGATGTGACTTGAAGTGATAATGTGTAAAATTTGAAGGCTTTAACTAATTAGAAAATCAAAATTCAAAGAAGACTAGTCCAATTTGCAACAAAAGTTTAAAGTAATAATGTATATAATTTGAAACTAATTAGAAAATTAATTAAATTTCAAAGGTCACCAATCCAATTTAAATTAAGAAAAAATAGCAAGTAAATGATAAACATAAAAATTAAACCTAATATACTTAATTTAATAATATAAAAATTAACCAATTAAATTAAACATATAATATAATATAATATTATTAACTATTGTTAACTCCTTTCTTATTTATAGCTTGCACTAAAGGACTTCTCTATTTGCTTCATAAATCTGCTTGTGAATTTGAAATGGCTATCAGAGATTTTGAGTCATGCTTGGATTTTTTTCCCTTAAAAGCTAAAACATAAGAAAACTTATCAAGTACTTAGACTTGTGGCCAGAGGCGAATCTAGGGGGCGAGAGTAGGTCTTTGCCCCCCAGAAATTTCAAGAATTCAATATATAATATCCTATGTTATCGTATGAAAAATTTATTGATCTTACGACAAGTTGGCTGTGTTTTCGATGCTCTTTTTCTTTTGCTTTTTTATTAAGTGTTATATATTCTATTTTTTACTTATTTTTTTATTTTAACTCTTACATATATTATCATAAAAATTGCTCTTTCTCTTTTACATAAAGTGTAACTTTTTATTTTAACTCTTACATATATTATCATGAAAAATTGCTCTTTCTTTTTTACTTTCTATTAAGTATTATATATTCTATTTTTTTACTTACTTTTTATATTAACTCTTACATATATTACCACAAAAAATATTTTATTTTTCAGAATATATTAATTAAAAAAAAACTAGTTACATGCTATCATGAATAGAGAATGTTGAATAGAATAAAAATTTTTCTAATTTAACTATCACGTAGAGTATTTATTATTTTCTTTTTATTAATTTTTTAAAATAAAGTTAAATATTTATATAGTAATTTTTATTTTCTTCATGTGAAAATATTTTAATTTAAAACTCATCAAGAAAGTAATAATGTCGCCAAATATATGAAAAGTAT
Source organism: Stylosanthes scabra (assembly GCA_036250425.1). Classification (NCBI taxonomy): domain Eukaryota; kingdom Viridiplantae; phylum Streptophyta; class Magnoliopsida; order Fabales; family Fabaceae; genus Stylosanthes; species Stylosanthes scabra. The sequence goes on from JASCZI010090689.1 coordinate 58,339, forward strand.
TTGGGTTTATAAATTTTTAATTTTCGGCCCCTCTTTATAAGATATTTTGATCCACCACTACTACTTTCAATCCAATTTCGACCCCGCATAGTTGATTTTCTGGATCTGCCCTTACTTGTGACCGTCGGAAGATGTTACTTTAGTTTTTTTTTAATATTTATTTTTGTAAAGCAGTTTTTGACATATGTGAAAAAAGTTAGATAGGTTTAAGAAACTACTTAGGAGGCATATACACTACTCAAATAAAATAAAACTAACTTTTTTCCGTTTCAAAACACTTTTTTTTTTAATATTAGTAGTATTTTTAATCTCTTTCATAATAAATTTTCTTTTATTAAAAAAAATTAAATTATTCTTATAGTCACTGTAATTTTACTAAATTTGTAACTGAATCTCTATATTTTTTTTCCTCTAAATTGAATCTCTATATCATTTTAAAATTTATAATTAGACCCATATTAACCATGATTATGAGAATCGGACCAAACTAGCTGGTTCGATAGGAAAAATCAAAAATCGATCTTCTATTTGATTCGATTCTAAAAAAATCAAATAGTAGAAAATCAGTCAAACTATGGTTAATTGATAAATTGGTTAAATCGGTCTAATTTTTAATGAAGAAAAACTGATTTTTTAAAAATTAATAATATTATATTTTAAATTATTTTATTATATATTTGAGTAAATCAGTCCAATCACGATTCGATCTCGATCAGACTTATAAACCATTGAACTAGTCAATCTATAGGTTCAATGGCTGGTCTGATCCTTGTAATCTTGGTATTAACAGTAAATGTAAGGAAAAAAAACATTTATAAAGTATAAATTTGTATTATTCTCGTTCCATGCACTTTACGTAAAATTTATATTAGTTTGAATATATTTTTCTTTAATCTTTTATTTATATTTTTATAAAATACTTTTAACTTGTATGAATTCAAGTCACATCTCTTTGGAAAGCTTGAAGTATGAAAAAAAAAAAAAGGGAAAATGCTATTCGTCATTTTAAAAATGAGAGAAGAGTCGTATTTATGTATTTGGCAATTGTTGTTATGATATCTTTAATTTAAAATAAGATATTTCGTTAATCCTAACGTTTTTATCATGGGATCTAATTACAAAATTAAAAATGATATAAAGACCTAGTTGAAAGCCAAAAAAAATATAAAGATTTAATTAAAAATTTGGTAAAACTATAATAACTAATAGAATAAACAAAATCTAAAAAAATAAAGCCTTTTTCAAGCGAAAATCCCAGCAACCCCATCCATATATTCTTGTAGTTTTACCAATTGCATTTCACCAATTTTTGCTCTATAACTAAATTTTGAAGTTTGTAATTTGGGAAATTTTGTAACAAGAATAAAAGCTTTGGCGAATGAATGTTTTGTGTAGAGTTTTGCTGCTGCCGTTGTCGCACCCTACCCACATTCCATATATAATACATAATTTTATAAAAAAAATGTTAGTATTGTGGATAAAATACATGACCTCTTAATTATATAAAAGGGCCTTAACCAATTAACTATGATTTTAATTTGTAAAACCTTTTTCATTTACTTATGTATAAATATGAAATTTTACAAACTCTAATTTCTAAACCTCTCACTCCATACTCTACTGCGGCAACTCTAATCTCTCTTAGACTCACACACTCACAAAATCTCAAGAATATCAAACCCATTTGATAGTTATGTTGTTTGTGATTTGATTATGTTGTTTAAATTGTGTTTTTAAATTGTATGTTTGACATATTATGATGTCTTTAAAAGACTTCTAATTGTGTTTTTAATATTGTTTAATTTGTTTTTTTGTCAACCCCAGATAGGGTTGGATACCCGCCGCAGATTGAGTGCGGGTAGAATTAGGGTTGAAAAGTTCTCAACCCGCGAATAAGGTAGAATTGAATTATAAATGAAAAATCAACCGCGGATAGAGTTAGGGTTGGAACTAAACCCTACCCTACTGATTGCTAAGCCTACCCAGGAAAGTATAATATAGTTGAAAGAGTAATGTTGCTAACATACTGAAACCTACTTTATTTCATTTAACATTTATAATTTCAACTACCTTAACAAATAAGTTAGGAAAATTATTCAATATGTCGCAAAAAATGCAGCATACCGTATTCCACTGCTTTTTAGCCGTTGATTTTGATTGATTTTAATTATAAAATCAATATATGATTAAAATCAACGGTTAAAAGCGCTGAAATATCGGTATGCCGCGGTTTTCACGACATATCGGATAATCTTCCGGTAAATTATGGGATAAGTTATAACTATCTTCTGCCAAAAAAAAAAATTATAACTATCTGATTATAACTATAATTTTTTTTGCGGTTGAAAACTATCATCATAATTAAAAATAACAAAAAAAAAAAAAAAAAACAATGACCCCACTTGGCAAGATTTCGTCTCCAATATTTTAAAGAGGGTTTTGCAAATGAGAACTAATTATGATTGTTTTTATTGAGGGAGACGATAGCTGGATCTGAAGATGTGAAATATATGATTTGCAAGTGATGATGATGATTTCATATATATTTTCATGACTTAACAGAATAATTTGCTTTCTTATACCAAGAAACCAATCATAATTAGTTCTCATAAAAACAGGAAGCAATTTTGATTGTTTCTCAGATCGCATAATGAGAACTAATTATGATTGTTTCTCAGATCGCATTAGTTGCAATCCAGGAAGCAATTTTTTTTTCATTACTCCTTTTTTGTTTTTGGTCATATTTCCTTCTAAGTTTGAATAGTTGTTACGCCGTAATTTATGGGTTAAACTTTTTTGGTGCAAAAGCTAAGATTTTTAAACTCATAAAATAAAAGACTGTTACGGCCTACCAGATAAATGATGTATTATTCATAACCAATATATGATGCATTATTCATAAACTTAGCCTAAGATAATTTATTTGAAACATGTTTCTGACAACAAAATAAATATTCGTAAACTTAGGCATGATTGTTGACTTTTACAGATACTATTATTCATTTACTTCAACAAACTAAAGACATGAAATTGTTATTCGTATCTTATTCAAAAGTATGTATCAAGTAAATAAACCTATTATATTTCGGGGTCCCTTAGCTAATCTAGGGATAGATCTATCATCTTTTTATTAAAAGGCCTAATTTATAAATTATTATCTTTAGAAGGACTAGGCTTGTAAAAAGGAATCATGTCTTTTTAAAAGGTCCATTAGAAAGTAAATAAGTTAGACTTAAATAATATGTTGAGGACACTACTGAAAAAAATAAATAATACGTTGAGGAAATAAATCAAATTAATTAAAAAACGTTTTTGTCTGTAAAACAAAACCATAACACTACTATTTTCCCCCTCTTTTTGGGTAATGTTCACGTCTATCGTTTTACCTTTTTTCTTTTTCGTCATATGGTTGAGCAACCCCCAATTTTAGATCACTTCTCACACCTCCACTCACACAGGTTCTTCGCATATGGGAAAAAAACCCACTAAGCTAATGCATAATTTTACTTGTTTTACTCTGTCTACAATTCTAAGAGGCCTAAAGACATGTTCAACATACCCACTTGGAGTTGCCAAGAGCAATGCCCCTTGAAAGTTGAAACTAGAGGATTTGAAAAAAAAAAAATTAAAAATGCAACATTTATCGATATAGGCATGTTTTAAGATATTTACATTTTTCCGTTTGTTATTTATCTCATTGGTATTAGAAAACGAAATAGAAACGTGTTCAATGTTCAAACTAGATAAGTAACAAAAGTTTAAACACTTTCGGGAGACTGGTGAGGACGATCCTCTCTTTGGGGAGCTCTAATATCAAGTTGATAATATAAGGCCTCATAAGTTTTTTAATATTATACAAATGTGCCTAATTTACACGTTAGTTTTAGAATTTTTCTCTTTTGAAGATAAATGACATACAAAGCTACCTTTTAATGTTGCTAGAAATCCAAGTTTTCTGTCAATTTCAGACAATGTTGATTCTTCTATTGTTGAGAACTCAAATATCATTTTTCCATATTCAACTCTAACAAGGAAATGGCAACCTTCATAAAGTTCTCGCAACCTATAATCTAACCACAATGTCAACAAAATCTGTGTCAGACATTGTTCATCTGAAACTCATATCCAGCTTCAGCAAAATGTGATTTCACTAGCTCAAGAGATCTGTAGCGGTGGGAAATTTTATTCTTCTCCTCCTTGGGCATCTCTGCATACCTACAAGGAATAAATTTTAATAGTTCAGTATTTTGTAACAAAGAAGCATGACAAAACAAGAGAATAGTTCGAATTACGTTTGCTCGTAGCCATCAGGTTGAAAAATCGGATCCCATCCAAAATCAGTAGGTCCTCTTGGTGGAACAATCTTCCCCTATCAAGGCATCAAAACATGAGTTAGCAATACATCAAGCCCATGCATGGGTAAAAAAAAAATCATGGATTTTCTAACAATGCAAATTGATCCTCCAACTTTTGCAAGCAACTTTTCTGATTCATGTTTATTTACTAAAATGTGAGAGTAATTCAAAGAAAATGTGTATAAATATATGGTAGACAAAAACAGCATATGGGATTTCAGAGAGATACCGGAGTTTTTCCGACAAATGTGATAGGTTCGATATTTGGGCTGATTGCAAAGGAAAATACACATAAGGCATAAGCTGATTTATCATCATATGCACTCAACAAATTGTTGAGACCTGGAAAATAAGTTGCAAATGAGTAGATCAGATTCTGAGATGATATCTGAAAAAAAGTTAACTTAAAGAAATGAAAAGTTAATTCAAAATAAGTCAGGTTAGGGACAACCTTCGTGACCAATCTTCTGCAAAAACCATTTGCTGCATAATTCATCATATTCATTAGTGATAAAAAAAAAAAAAAAAAAAAAAAAAAAAAAAAAAAAAAAT
>JASCZI010090689.1:77511-93583 GCA_036250425.1 Stylosanthes scabra
GCACTCCACCACCACTTTATTCTTTTTTGTCACTCACTCCCAACGCCTTCCACCACCATCAAAGCCACCGCCGTCCAGAGTCCAGAGCCACCGCGTAGTCTAGGATCCACCGCGTCGAGGAAGCATCGCCGTCCGTCGCCGTTGACTCCCGTCACCGACTCTCTCACTATCACACTGTCTCTGCACAGAGGCCTCACACCCATTTCATTCCGCTTCTTTTTTCTATCTGTTCAACAATCACATGAAGGAAGAAACTCCCTTGCTTATTCACTATGTTTTTCCTTTTATTTTCTCAAATCTAGTATCACTTTTTTCTATGTTCTTTTCTTATTTCATTGTTACAAGTTGTAACCTCTTGGCCGTTTAAGAATGACTAGTATTTTTTTTTTTGAAATATAGGTATTTATTCATGTTCAAAGCCTCTGTTTATATTCTTGCAAAAAGATAATTTTAGTAGTTACGTTAGAAGCATGTATGTCCTTGCTAATCGGTGTGGTTTATTGGCCTTATCTTTTGTACATTTATGATAAAATAGAAGTTTTTCTCCTTTGATTTTCTGGTCTAGAATTTTTTATTTCACATTTTAAACTTATTAAGTTCTTGTGTATTGCTACTTGCTAGGATTGCTTGTTCATCCAAAAATCCAAAAATGTGTACTGGAAGTGAATATACACTTTGATGGGTGCAAGCACAAAGTAAACAAAATCCTGCAAAAATTGACTATATTTTTTTTTCTATGAATTGAATTGAACTCAAGTGGTTTACATCCAGAGATTATGTCCAGTGTTGTATGATTAAGGATTTGTTCTTCCCTTTTTTTAATTTATTTTTTCTTGAATTTTTGTTAATTTCTAAGAACCCGCGGATATCCGTGGTACCTGATGGAAGGCCGCTCCGACGTCACAAACAAGATAGATCCGGGGTTCCCCCGCGTTGCGATAACGGGAGAGAAAGATTGTCGTAGCCGACCCAAATCAGTTTAGTCGTGAATCAGAGCGTTTTCGTCAACAAAAATGTTTCACAAGAGCTTGCAACCAGATTTACAAATAACCGAGTACGAGAATCAGGTCGTTCTCCCTAGGAGTTGAATTGTGGTTCAATTTTGGTTGTGAAGAGTTTTGGGGTTGCAATGGTGTGTGTGGGTTGAGAATAGTGACAAAACAAAAGATTACTTAATATGCAAGAAATAAGGGTGTTTGGTCTTGAGTTGAGGTATTGTGTGTCACTATGAACGCCACTAATCCCAATTATGGATGGTTGTCACGTAAGCCACAAAGCCACATTCTGTCAAGAGGTCGAGTGGGTGGAATTAACCCGTATCCCATAAGTCCTAGGCAGTGCGAGGGTCCTAGGTCCTTGGAACTCGAATAATCCATCAAATTCACCTCCTTAAGGACTCAGTCATCACTAGCGAAAGCCTAGCATCAACGGGATACTTTAACCCTGTGCTTAACCAATCCTTGTCCTTAGGGATTAGTAGCTAAGATCATCCACACCTCAACCCATGACCAAAGCACAAGAACACTATTCCATAATTACAAAAAACAAAACATCAAACACTTGGTGGGCATAAAATAAAGGCATGATTATGAATATGAAATTAAACCAACAAGATGATCAAGAGAGTAAATATGCAAGAGAATCAACGACTAAAACTACTAGAAGCATAAAAGAACAATGGATCATAAAATATAGCAAGGCAAGAACATAAACTTGAGCAACAAGGAAATTGTAAAGATGAGCAAAATAAGAAGAAAATAGAGATTCATAAACTATCAAATAAATATTCAGAAATCAAACACAAGACAAGTAATAAAAGAAGATTGTGGTTGGTGATGGTGGTCTATGAGGATGAAGAACAATAAAAGTAAGAAAAATCAATTTGCAAAATAAGAAATGTTTTTTTGAGTAAAAGCATAATCTTAGTTATCATAAAGTGGAAACTAGAATAGAATCATCTTTAGGTCAAAGAAATTAGATCCATTATAATATTTTTATATTAAAAAAAAATGAGGATTATATAAATATAAATGTCTGTTCACAACACAAAGGACGAATAGGAATAAATGAGATTTTATTTGTGGATGTGGATAAAGAAAGGGTTATTATACTATAACTTACGTTTTATTGAATTGAGTAAACTAATAGAAAATGAGAGAAATTGAATTCTTCTCAAAAACTCTCTAAAAACTACCTAAAACTACAAATCAATCCTAAGGGTGGTGTCCTCTTGTGTCTTCAGCTGTTCTTCCATTTATAGAGTCGAGAAGGGCTTGAAGAAGGGGCTGGGCCTTGACCCGAAAGCTTGGAAATTCCATTTTAGCCCTTATAATTTTTGCCCCTGACGCTACCGTGCGGACGCGCCGTCTGAGACGCGCGGGCGCTCGGTCGCCGTTGACCAACTCGCTAAGCCGCCTTAAGGGTGCAGACGCGGGGGTGCACAGGCGCGATCGCGCAGTCGTCGTTGACCGGTTCGTTAGCCGCCTTAAGGGTGCGGGCGCGCGAGTGGAGGGTGCGGGCGCGCGGCGTCAGTTTTCTTCAATTGGCTTCCTTTCTCTTCTCCTTGCTTTCCATGTCCTTTTCTAGGTTCCTTCATGCTTCCCTTCATCCCTTTCTCTCTGAAATGCACTAGCAAACATGTCATTGCATCGAGTGGGAGATAATTTAACAATTTATGTGAACCTTGGAAGTTAATTTGACATATTAATAAATTAGAAGCACGATTTAGTAAGAGATAGAAATCTTGGTCATTCACTAGAAACTATGTAGAAAAGTATTGATGATGATGCCCTTTTTAGCATGAATTTTATCATCAAAAACCTCCTCATCAGTACCCATATCCTCGGCGGGTATGGGGGCCCCGTTACCCATCACGGGTACGGGGCGGGGGACGAATATGGAGGCACGGGGCGGGGGGCATGTCCCTGCCCCATGGGGACCCATTGCCATCCCTAGTGAAGAAATACAACATTCGAAGGAATGCAGAGTATTGTGTGGTGGAGTCGAATAGAATAAAGTACCATTGCCACTGGAAGCATGCTGCCGATGGCTGTCCGTGGAGCATTCGTGTTGCACTGAGGCAGAACTTAGGGTATTGGTAAGTTAATGTACCTCTTATTTTTTAGTCGGTTCATTCCACATTATTAGATTTGTTGTATAACCAAACACAGAATGAACGCAGGGAAGTTCGTAAGTTTGGAGGTTTACACACATGTTTGGCACTCATGATGTCCGATGACCACGCTCAGTTAGACAACACACTCATATCTGCGGTAATTTTGCCGATGGTTAAGACAAGCCCATCAGTATATGTTCCCATTCTTCAGAGCGCCATACAACGGAGCTACCATTTCAAGTCTTCTTATCATAAAGTTTGGATTGCGAAGAAGAAGGCGATGATTATTTTGTATGGGCAGTGGGAAAAGTCCTATAACAGGATTCCACGGCTATTGCAGGCCTTCCAGATGTTTCTGCTGGGGACAATCATGGATTTGGAGTATGTTCCTTATTATAATGGGCATCTAGTGGCGGATCCATAATCCCAACACCGCGGGGTACAAGCATCCAAGGAGTCTAGTACAACCAAAACATAACATTCATAATAAGCACACTAATACTAACATAATTACTAATAATGTAACAATTCAATGTAACATACTATTCTATCTTGTAAATTTTTTACCCTAAACCAAACACTATTAAGAACAAATATAGTATTAAAATTACTCTTCACCTTAATGTGAAGTTATAACAATGTTTGTATTAAACAAAGTAACAAACTACTCATAACTAACTATTTTACGAATAATTTCAGTTGATAAACCCTAAAATTACAATAAAACTACAATGAAGCATACTAAAATTACTATAAAATTATACTAAATCATAACTACGTACACATACTAACCTGTTGGAACCTTGCCGCGCCAACAACGTGGTGATTAACTAACCTGTTGGAACCTTGCCGCGCCAACAACATGGTGAGTCCTCGTCATCCTATTGATGTCCCCGAAATGTATGAAAGTGTTGCATCCAACTCCGCGCTCAGCCATTTTTTCGAAACCCTTTTTTTTTTTGTCACTGTACACTCCCCACTACACCCAAAATAACACAAATGAGTTAAATGGGAGAGATTAGTGCAGCTGCCATATATATACATAATGAAACCATTCACGTGACCTGTGGTATGGGGACTGCAAACCATTAGTATCACGACCTATGTTATGGGGACTCGTACAAGCCAGTCACGCGACCTGTGCTTGCGTCACTGGGTCTCCCTTCAAGTCACAAGTGCACGTGTGTCTAGGATACACAACCCATTAGCAGTGCTGCTACCATTGCTGGCGTGACTACAGCAGTTTGGCCCCACGACCACTGCCTGCGTCACCTGTAACAATGCATATAATGGTAAATTATTGTAATTTTATTTATCTTGATAAATAATGTATTTATTTTATTTAAATAAAAGTCCGCTTTATCCAAACCCTTTTTGTTTTAGTTATATATATAAAAAAAAGGAGTGTATGTCTTTTAAAAAATAATTTGTTATTAATAATCCATTTTTGTTTTAATTATACATAGAAAAAGGAGTGTAAGTCTTTTTAAAAAATAATTTGTTATTTCAGATAATGAATATATAATAGATTGTAAATTTTTTTAGTATGCTAATGAAAATGGGTTAATTAATGGGAGTACTATATTTTAATACGATAATTTTATTATGTAGTTGCTTTTAATTAGAATTGTATTTTTAATGATAAAATAAATTCCATTGATAATATTGGACAAAATGAGAAATAACAAAGTAATAATAATTCATATTAGAGAGCTAACGTATTATTATATTATTGCTACCATAATATTAATTAACTTTTTTTTAATTAACTCATTATTTTGTTAAATAAAATGTAAAACTTTTATTTAAAATTAAGAATTTAAATTTTCTATTTTATGCTAAATAATATTTGTCATTAAAATTCTTTTGGGATTTAGGTTAATTGATAGGACTACTATATTTTAATTACAAAGATAAAATAAAATAAAATTTATAAGATGAGTTTTTTTTTTGTATTAATTGATAAGATCCCTAAAAAAAAACAATAATTCTACATGAACAAGTGGTTTTCGCCAATCAAGTGCAACCAAGTGATTTATTTCTATGCTAAATAGAAGATAATTTCAGTGTCAAATAGAACTTTATTTAGGTGCACTTTTTTATATTATTTAATACCAAAATAATATTCTATTTAGCATAGAAATAAACTACTTGATTGCACTTGATTGACCAAAACCACTTATTCAAATAACATTACCAAAAAAAACATTGATAAGATGAGTTAATGAGTACTAATTTTATTTTTCCATGCCAAATGCCAACACATGCTACCCAATCCCATGATATGTAACAAGGACTATCCACGCGTGATAGCTTCCTTCAATTCATCTATGGCTTAACACGGGCTTTCTTGTATTATTTGTAATACATAAAACGGGCTTGGCAAGACCTTGATAACTAAGAAAGACCTAGAAATATAAATTTTTTAAACCGTATTCAAATTAGTAAATCTTATATTTATTTAGTTCATTTATAAAAAAATATAAATATATACATACCAAATTAAAAACTTGGTTAATTTATAGAAATCAATACATTAGATATGAATGAGTTTGCTCAATTGACAATCAAGTTGTGTATACCTTAAATTCGAAACCAAAACTAAATAGTAGATAGGAGTTTATTCATTCACTGTGGTTTAATATTTAGGTTGAAATATGATATTTGTCAAATTTTTTTTGGGTATCCATATTTTTTTTTCTTTAGAATAATGCTACGGAATCAACATTAGGGAATCATTAGAGAGCCAATAACTAAATTATCATCCAAAATTTATATGAGTTATCATCCGTAACTCATATATCCAAGATTAAGTTATCATTCAAAATTTATATGAGTTATCATCTGTAACTATGTGTTGGTTCTCTCTTGGTCATAATACGTTGGTTCCTAGTCTTTTTCTTTTTTTCAAATACCACCTAACGAAAAAAAGAAATTTTTTTCAAATACCACATAATTAAATTGAAAAAACATCAATAACAAAATAAACTAGGAAAAAAAAAGTCACAAAAAAAAAACTAGGGAAAGAAAAACAAAACTGAAAGTAATGACTGCAGGAGTGCAGGGTTTAGAAAGGGCGGGAAAGAAAAATTGGAGGGAGGGAAGAAAAAGGGAGAGAACGAGAAACGCGATGGCGAAGCTGGTTCTCTCAGCCGCCGCTTCCGCCAAGGTTGTCTCTGCCTGCTTATACTCTCTCTCTCTCGAACTCTCTAATATGTCAAGGTTCTCTTCAACTTCAATTTTTCTTATTCAATCTGATTTCTAATTGTAGGTAGTTGCTGGGAATTCTCCTCCAATGGTGGCATAGTTACTGAAACTAATTACCCATACACTGCTGTAGATAGTGGCTGCAACGTTATCAAGGTGACTTATTGATTACTATTGTAATATTGAGTACCCGCATTATCTTAATCTCACCCTTATTATTTAAGCCTTTCATAAATTAGGAGGAAAACAATCAGATACTGCTGTTCTTGTTTTCCTATTCCTTTCACTCATGCAAAAATAACTAGGAGTAAAGTAGTAAAATTAGGGGGAAACACTTTTTATTGATACTAGCCAACGCCTTATTTTTATTTAGGATTTAGGGTTTAAAGTTTAGTGTTTAGAGTTTAGTACTTAGTGTTTAGAGTGTTTGCCAAGTGTTGGTAAAAATTAACAAATTTTGTTGGTCATATAGCATTTTTCATGAAATAATGTAAGGAACAATAATAATTTGTCCTTATATTACAAGATTGTTGCAACATGCTCCTTCGTGAATAAAACCTTTTTTTTTTCCCATTTGTTAGGCAATTTTGTTAGCAACATACTCTTTTGTATGTAGATTTTTGTTTTCTTGAACATGGCATCTATGATGGAGATTAAACCCTGCTTTAATAATAAACACCTTTTTTGGTCTGTTATTTTCTTTCTTTTCTTTTTTTTAGAAAAAAAAAAGAATAAAACCCTGCCATTGCTTTGTGATTGTCCCCATTTCATAGTTTCATTAATAATTAGTCACAATTTGGACAAGAAAGAAAGCTTCTATGCACATGTGTTTTTTTTTTGGCACAGGTTGCATAATAGTTGATGAATAACTTACTTGCATTTCAACATCCCTCAAGTTATGCAGTTTCCATCTATGATATTTATCAGGGATTTTTCGAATATTCTGATTTAGATTGTTATTTTAATTGATTGCAATCTGATTTCAATTTTATTAGAGAAAATAAAGATGGAAATATGTATCCAACTGGGAGGTTCTGTATATTATTATGAAACTTACAAGTCGTTACAGAAAACAAATTTGATTAGTAGATATTGATGCTCAAGTGTGAGGGGTTAGTTCCACATCTTTGAGAGCAAGGAGAAGTGAGGAGTTTATAAGATGAGAGACCCATTTACTTGACACCTTAAGGTTTTGAGTTGGATGTGGTGTCTTCTCATCTTGTGTTCCCTCACTTTGGTTCCTCTCCGAAAGGTCTCCCCGACGGTTTTGCTCCCATGGTGGCCCAACAAGTGGTATCAGAGTCGATGGTTGATCGGTCTGATTTTAAGGAGTATGATGAGAGACCCATTTACTTGACACCTTAAGGTTTTGAGTTGGATTCTGACGGTTTTGCTCTCCACGGTGGCCCAACAGTAGATACATTTGTAATTTCCCTTGATTACTTGTTTAGGGTTAGTGCATAAGAATTACTATGAAGACCATATTGTGTTTGCAATTAAATAGTTACTATTGCTTTTAGAATAAGCTGTGATGTGTACAAGCATATCATTCAATAATGAAAATGGAAAAAAGTATATTCATAAATGTTTATTAGATATCATTCCTTTAATTTCCACCATTTGATTTAATTTTTACAATTTTGTTTTTTGTTATATCTTCTTAAATATGTGAACTCGAGTTAATAAATTTGAAGTTTCGACTTTTAAGGTTATATTTTTTGTTGAGATTGTTGCTAGATTTATATATCCCGGGTAATCTCTTGGAGAAGCAGACTCCTTGTTCTGTTCATGACCCTCCTTTGCTCCACCTCATCACCATCCTACTCACTGTTTTCAACTCATTTTTCACTATATATACCCCTTTTGCTGCCGCACCTAGTTGCTCGCACAGCCTCTTGCATATGCTCTTCCATGTTAGTTTCCTTTGAATCTTCAACCTCTTTGATCTCAGCCTATGCACAAGCTCTATGAACCTGCAGTGCTTTCATCATTCAACCCGTTGAAACAAAGAGGACTCATAACTGTGTCGTTGCTTTTTGTCTACATACACTCTCCTAACTATAATTTACAACACCAATTTGCACGTGTAGAAGCCATGTTTCTGGACATTTTTGCTAATTTTATTTGGGTTATCATGTATATGCATGTATGTAATATGTATGATTAGTTAATTTACTACATTATTTTAGCAATTATTCTTGCATTTTTTTAAATTAAATAGTTTTTGAACATGTGATGATGGTTCATCAGGCTGCTGTTATATATAAAGATTATCATACAAAAAGCATGATTATTCCTGACATATATATACCAAGCTTGTTGATCAGGTTCTAGTGCTGAAGACTGAGACTTGATTCTCCTTTTTTTTTATGAGTTGATGCTCAATTTATTATTATTAATTTTATCGGGATACCTTTTTTTTTTGTTCCTAATTTGTTTATCCAACCTTGTAGTGTCTGACTTTTCATGCTTTGAGTAACATATATTTAGAGAATTCTTGTATATCAATGCTTTTATTTATTATGATGATTTTAATGACTTTAAATTGAATATTCTTCAAGTTTTTAAATTGATGCACGAAAATTGACGGAGTAACATGACAAATACTATTTGTAGGTGAATCTTTTTCTGTACTAGTAAAGGTATAAGGGGCTGACTAGTTATCTGTTGTGTGGTTTGTTGATAGCAATTTCATGGCATCTCATGATCAAAGATCTAAGCAGTAAGTTAATATCATACTTAAATAGTTTCTTTTCTTCCATTTATTTAGGTATTAAGCAGATACATGTTAGATTGTTAATACAATTGATATATCAAATCATGTTTAGTAAGTTCATATATTTAAATTCTTAGGTTTAATCATGTTCCGTCAAAAGATTGGATGGATTCACCAAGGTTTGAGAACAAGTATATAGAAGGTGTTAGTAGTTTTTTAGACTTTGCCTTCTCAATTGGACGACCCGTGGGAAAAGAAATCCAATGTCCGTATGCAAAGTGTGGAAATGTCTATTGGCATCGGCGAAATGATGTATATGAACATCTTATTTGCTACGGGTTTGTCAAAGAATATAGAAGATGGATTAATCATGGGGAATCAATAATCCCAATAGCTGTGGAACATGGCATGGATGATCGAAAGGGCTATGATGATATTGATGGGTTGAAGCATCATGCATTCGGAGATATGCCAAATTTTGAAAAGAGGAACAAAGGGTTGAATGAAGATGTGAAAAGATTTAATAAGTTGATAGACGAAGCAAGTCTAGAATTATATCCGGGTTGTACTACTGGATTTTCGGAATTATCATTTATCATTCATCTCTACCACTTAAAGTGTCTACACAGCTACAGTAATACATCTTTTACTTCTCTCTTGGAGTTATTGAAAGAAGCTATGCCTGATTTGAACATTCCTACTTGTTTTAATAAAGTTAAGAATATGTTTAAAGATTGTGGAGTCTCTCAATATAATGAAGCTCCTACTACAGATGACAATGATGATGATTTCGAGCTTTTGAAAACAAAGGATATTCCTAGAAAGACAAAGGTTCATGCAAAGGGTCGTTATTATCTTAAGAAAAAGATCATTAGAAAGTATCTCCATCCAAAGAATACAAATAGAGTTCGTTGCTATGGTCGACCAGGCACAAAATCCTCCCTAAAAAAGGATAAACAAATCCAACAAATAAAACAAAATACTGAAGTGTTTGCAACCATTAAAAAAGACCAAGATAGCTTAACTTGCAGAATAAATGGTTTAACATACTTGGTTCAAGCAATGTTCCAACAACTCAATCCTGGTATGATTGCAGAACAATTGCAAGTTATGATAGAAGCTGCTCGACAATCTGTATCTGACATAAATATTGCACCCAATGATGCACGAGAAAACATTTCTGCTTCCACTGGATCGAGTCATATTTAATAGGATATGGAAGTAAGTATTTTACCTAAAGTTGCATTGTTCTAGTGCTTTGCATCATGTATTGCTTTATTATAGAGAAATATTCTATTACTGATGTTGTCATTCTGAACATAATTGTTGCTGCAATACTAATGACATTTCGTTGATTTTGGATTAAGTAAAAGAATAGATAAATTAGGTAACTATCGCATGGTTTTGATCCCTTTGCTGCATGAACTTGATAAGTTGTATGTGTAAGGTATTGGTCCCTTTGCTGCATGAACTTGATAAGTTGTATGTGTAAGGTATTGTAGTTATATATATTGCATGTATGTATGTATTTATTCTTTGTGTATGATTTTGATAGTTGGCATTAGAGTGAGAGTTAATTCTAAAGAAGGTATAAATTCATTTTCTGATTTCATTGGTCATTTCTCCTGTAACATTTAACTTGAAGGAGTTAAAAATCCTTCTTATGTGGCTCAACTATTCTCAAACATGTGTCAAGGTTTTTTCTTTTTTGTTTTTTTTTTTTCTATTTTGGGCTGTTGGGGAGGGCCAAAGCCAAGTGTTGTTTGTTACTTCTGCTGTCTTTTCCTTTTTCTTTACTATTTAGTTTAGTTTTTCATTTTCCTAGTGAAAAAAAGTTGTTTCAGTGGCTTAAATATTAACCTGATATATGTAGGTACTGTGGCATTGTTAATTTATTTCTGGGGTTTTGTGTTCAAATGGTTGTGTTTGATCCGATAGATTTTACTCTTGTTGTTTTAGACCAATTGGTGAAATCTCGTCTCTTTTTGTAACTTGATTTCAATCTCAATAGGTAGATGATAAAAAGTTAAAAATATAAAATGTTATTTTTGTTTGATGCATTTATGTCATTCGAAAACGTAAGGTAGTTTTATTTTGGTGTCATTATTATTATTATTTTTTTTTTTTTGTAAAACTTAAGCTAGTTTACACTTTACGCAATTATATTTTGAAAAGTTATTCGGTACCGATCTAAATTCATAAAGATATAAAAATTTCTCTTACAATACAGATTTTACACCTTACATCTCAAAAAAATTAAAGTAATATACAGATGTGGATCTACATATTCTTCTAATAAAATCTACATCTTTACCATTTACATTTGTACCGTATAACAAGAAGAAAAAAAATTAAAACTATTAAGAAAAAAATCAAAAGGAGAGTTTAATTAGTTTGTTTGCATCTACATGAAGCTCCATAGATCTGTGCAACATCTCACCACTCCCTTGATCATTCTTATCATTATTGACTTAATATTATTATGAAATACATATTTCTAAAATGTTTATTCTTTTCTTTTTGCAGGAAGACATGACATGAAGAATATTACTTTAAGATATATTTGAAGTCATATATGTGATAAACTTATAGTTATCTAACTGAAATATTTTGATGTTTTTGGATTTTTCTTTGGTTATTAGACTTTATTATATTACATGTAGTGGATAATATAATGTATCAAGATTTGTCATTTGAATTAAACATAATTAGCATCTAATATAAATTTTAAGTTTAATTGATTTGTATTTATTTGTCTTTTAAAAAAATATTTCTTAGCAATTAAAAGAATTAATATTTTATGTTTTTAGACCATAACATTTGTAATTATTCTTAACATTGAAAAAAAAATTAATATTTTATGTTTTTAGACCATAAGATTTGTAATTTTGTATGGAATGTTGATGCTAAATTGCTAATAAATTATATGATAATGTCAAAGTACGTGATTAATATTTTTGTGATAATAGGTGTTGTAATTTTGTAATTTTAGATAATATAGAGTTTGTGATTGATTGAATTTTAGTTGGACAGTATTTTAAGGTGATTTTATCACAAATATCATCCAAAACACCATTATCTTAGGAATAAGGATCTGCATCAATTTCAACTCATAATCACCTAGGAGAGTTAAACTCTGTTTTAATCACTCTAATTTGCAGTTTGTGTTAAAATGATTTTTGAAATTTAAATTGGATTATTTTGATTTTAGAGATTGAAATTTTTCATCAGAGTTATTTTAATGATTATTTAGCAAAATAAATGAAGAGACGTCGTTTTCAAGTTGCCACGATACTTACGAAATTAACAATTAAACTAAAAGGGGTCGTAAACCAACTTGGTGCAATTTTTCCATTTTTGGGACTAAAATGGTGTAATTGAAAATCTTAGAGACTATTCCCATGCAAATCGCAAATCTTAAGGATAAAACGGAGTTTAAACTCTATTAAGAAAATAATTAATATAAAAAGGTTACTAGTTTTAGCTTTTTGGAATTGAGACATGTTTGGTAAAACAATAATACTACACATCCAAGTATTTACCCCAACTAAGTCCAACTAAGCAAAAAATAACCACTCTCATATAAGGAAAGTGAAAACACGCGCCTTGCCTCCTTCTTCTCCTTCTTCTTCTTCTTCTTCTCCCGTTTCTGATAGCGCTCCCTTCTCTTCCTCCTTCTTCTTGGTGTTGTCGTCACCATCATCGCAGTAGCCGCCATCATTATTGTCGTCGTTGTTTCCGCTGTCATCATTGTCGTTGTCGTCGTCGTTGTCGTCTTCTTTTTCTTCCTCTTCTTCTTCCTCTTCATTCACTTACTCCTCCATTGTTATGTTATTGCTGTTGTTGGTGTCGTTGCTGTTGTTGTTGTTGATGATGAAAAATTGAATTGGATATTCTAGAAAAATAGAAATGGATTTTGAATGAAAACAGAAACGGATTTTAAATAAAAACAGAAACGAATTTTGAACTAAAACTGACTTGGATTTTCACGAAAACAAAAACGAATTTGCATGAAAAACAGAAACGGATTTTCATGAAAACAGAAACGGATTTGGTGATGAACCCCCGCCTAGGCATGGTCTTGTTTAGCTCTAGGGTGATGTTGGTCACGCCTAGGCGTGACTTTGGGTCACGAAAACAGAAACAGATTTTGAATGAAAACAGAAATGGATTTTGAATTAAAACAGAAATGAATTTTCATATATGAAAACTGAATTGAATTTTCATGAAAACATAAATGGATTTTGAATTAAAGTAGAAACGAATTTTGAATTGAAACAGAAACGAATTTTCATATCAAAATTGAATTGGATTTTTATGAAAACAGAAACGGATTTTCATTAAAATAGAAACAGATTTGTATGAAAAATAGAAATAAATTTTCTTCTTCTTCTGCTCCTCCTCCTCCTCTGTATTTCTCCCCGTCATCCTTCTCCTCTTCCTCTATTATATTTCTTTTTTTCGTATTCTTCTCTATTTTCAATGTTGTTATCATCCTCCTCCCCCTCATCTTCGTCTTCTTCCTCGTCGTCGTTGTTATCTTCTTCTTCTCTATTGTCGTCGTCATTGTTCTCCTCCTCCTTCTCATTCTTGCCCTCCTCCTTCTTGTTGTTGTCGCTGTCGCCATCATCTTCATCGGAAGAAGCAGCAGGAGTTGATGGAGAAAAAAAAGAATAATGATGAGAAGAAAAAGAGGAGGAAGAAGAAGAAGCTGCTGTAGAAAGAGGAAGAAGAAGAAAAAGAAGCTGCATAAACGTACGTGAAACGCGTATGTGTTTTTGAAACTTGGTTGGACTTGGTTGATAAAAATGCTTGGTTGTGTAAAATTATTATTGGTAAAAGGAAAAGTATATTATATGTAACCAATATTTTTCTAACTAATAAATGAGCCAATAAAAATTAGAATATCCGTAAAATTATATTATATGTAACCAATATTTTTCTAACTAATATTGGTTACCTATACTTTTCTTTTTAACAATGTTATAGAACATCCAAAATAAAAGTCATATAACATTCGAAACCTAAAGTCATATGAAAGTCATATATCTTTTAGAAACAAAACATCCAATTCAAGTTGTTGGCTGAATTTTTATTGGTTACCTAACATTGTTAAAAAGAAAAGTATAGGTAACCAATATTTTTCTAACCAACATATCAGCCAACAAAAAATAGAACATCCGTAACAATTATTTATAAAACATCCACAATAAAAGTCATAGAACATTCGAAACATAAAGCAACTATCAATAAGCCAACTTTGTATTTTTTTAGAAACAGAACATTCGAAACCTAAAGAAACAGAGCATCCAATTTAAGTTGTTGGTTAATATTGGCTGAATTTTTATTGGTTACTTAGCTCACTAGTCCGCTTAAGCAAGTGTCGGTGGTTCGAATCCCGCCTTGTGCATGCAGCAACTCATTGGCCAGCAACAAACTCTTAAATGAAGCACATATCCGCGGGAGATTAGTCCGGCCTGTCGGGCCGAGAGATACCTTAGGGAAAAAAAAACCTAGCATTGTTGTTGTTAAAAATGTGTATTTCAAATTTTAATGCAAGGTTTTGGACCGGACTAATGTGGGTGGATTTGGTCGGGGATGCAGAAATAGTACTTCAAGATCCGTTACGTGTCCAATGTCTTTTGTTCTTCTTTGCATCGATTATTTTGGCACAAATCTTCTTGGTTCTTAAAAAGAAACAATTTGAAAAGGTGCAATTGTCCGAGATGAATTTCTAATTTGCAGATCCCCGAATTAACCTTACTTGCTGCATCAAAAACCAAATCACAAGCTTCTGATAAAAAAACCTAGCATTGTTGTTGTTAAAAATGTGTATTTCAAATTTTAATGCAAGGTTTTGGACCGGACTGCGAATCGACATCCCCTTGGTTTGGTTTAGTAGCAAAAATTGAAAATATAGAAACCAGCAAAGAACTGCTGAACCGGCTAGGAATCGATCGGTCGGTCATGCAGGACCGAGACTCGGACAGTTTCTAGTAACAAGCTATGCAACGCCGTTTCTCCACTGAATTTGTTTAAAAAAAAACAAAACAAAACCACAACTCCGAGTTAAAACTCAATGTAGCCCCTCAAATTTAAAGGGTAAGTCAAAATAGCCCTCGAAATTTAGAGTTATTAAAATTTCACCCTAAAATTTGGAATCATAACTCACGTTAACCTTGAGTCAATTAACTATGTGCTTACTGTAACGTTTAGTGACACAAGGCCTGGCTAAACGACGTTTTGACAAGCGCGCCAAAACCCTAAACCTACGTGGCATGACCCAACCTGAAACACTTAACCCCCCACTCTCACCTTACCTCCGCCGGCGCCGGCTCCTCTGCGTCATCACCGTGTTGCCGCTGCCGGTCTCTTCCCCGCGCCTGCCGCCTGTCTCTTCCCCACGCCTGGCCGTGTCTCTCCCCTGGTAGTACTGATTCTTTCTTGCGATGTCCGTGACTGGGCAGCTTTCTTCCTCCCTTTCCCTCTTCTGTTCGAATTCCTCATCAGTGAAAGGTGAATTCCTCCTCTGCTGTTATTTTTTTTTCTTGTTTTCATGTATTATTGGTATGTAATTGTTGTTGTTATTGCTGTGATTGAATTAAACATTTCATTAATTGAAATTATGCAATTTTGGAACCGAGTGTTTGAATTTTTTTTGGATGGGTGCGAATTTGAGTTATGAGATTATTGGGATTTTGAATTGGACTAGAATTAGATAAAATAGTGGAATCTATTTGAAAGAGAAAGTTAAAATAAGATTGCATTGTCTTGTGTTAATTCATGCAATCTGAATGAATAATGGAACAATGCCACGAGTTGTTTCTTCTGCTGTTGCTTCTTATTCAAGTTCTACTTGTAGCAGCACAAACAAACAGCCAAGACTATAAGCTCATATCAATCCTTTTTGATATCTTACCTTTCGTTTCATGTAGATTTATCATATCTCACATTTCTATATAAAATAGCATGAACTCTTGCCATTTTCTTGAAAATCACTGCTTATTATGCATGCAAGTTAGGATGCATTTATC
>JASCZI010090689.1:116354-142669 GCA_036250425.1 Stylosanthes scabra
TAATCAGATCTTGCTTGTCTAGAGAGCAGAAGTATGCCGTAAAAAATGAGACTTCTGCACATAAATTGTGGAAGGCATTGGAGGATAAGTTTCTGAAGAAGAGTGGTCAGAATAAACTCCTCAAGAAGAAGAGATTGTTCAGATTTAGTTACCGGCCAGGTACTTCCGTAAATGAACACATAACTGTATTTAATCAGTTAGTAGCAGACTTGTTGAATTTAGATGTGAAGTTTGATGATAAAGATCTGGCGTTAATGTTGCTTTCATCACTACTCGATGAGTTTGAGCATTTGGAGACCACATTACTTCATGGCAAGGAGAGTGTATCCCTTGATGTTATTTGTTCTGCCTTATATAGCCATGAGTCAAGGCAGCAGGAGAAGAAGCTCAACAAACAAGCAATTGTAGACGAAGCATTTGTGGTAGGAGGACGCCAGAAAAATCAATTGAAGAATAGAAGAGGTAGATTGAAGTCGGAAGCCAGAATTGCCAAAGATGAGTGTGCTTTCTGTCGTGAGAAAGGGCATTGGAAGATGGACTGTCCAAAGTTGAGATCCAAAGGGAAAGAAGCTGAAATCGCAAATGTTGCTGAGTTTCAAAATGACGACTCAGATTACTCATTGATAGTGACGACTATCAATGAATTTGAGAAGGGCGGTTCAGATTACTCTTTGGAGATTTCATCCGTTGCTGAATTTGAAGATGATAAATCTGATTACTCATTAGAAGAATCATCAATTGCTGAGTTTGAGAAAGATGACTCTGATTGTTCTTCAGACGGGTCATTTGTTGGGGTAGTAGCAGAAGTTACGATAACACCTTCCAGTGACGATGGAGATGCAGAAGTAACAAAGTTGTGGCATAGGCGTTTGGGACATGTTGGTGAAAAAGCCTTGCAAACTCTAGCTAAACAGGGATTGCTTAAAAATTTAAAAGCCTGTAAGTTAAAGTTTTGCGAGCATTGCATGATGGAGAAGAAGAAGAAAGTGAGATTTGGCACTGCTATTCATAATACTCGGGGTATTCTGGATTATGTGCATTTTGATGTTGGGGACCTTCAAAGTCACCATCTCTTGAAGGACGGCACTACTTTGTCACTTTCATTGACGATTTCTCCAGACAAGTTTGGGTGTATACGATGAAGACTAAGGATGAAGTGCTTGGGATTTTCCTTGGTTGGAAAGCCAAAGTTGAGAACCAGACAGGAAGGAAGATCAAAGTTCTCCGATCAGACAACGGTGGAGAATACAAGAGAGATCCATTCCAGGAGGTTTTCCAAAAGTATGGTATTGTTCGACACTTCACAGTCAGACATACACCACAACAAAATGGGGTGGCAGAGCGTATGAACAAGACATTGGTAGAGAAAGTTTGGTGCATATTGTCTAATGCTGGGTTAGGCAGACAGTTTTGGGCTGAGGCTCTGAGATATGCACAACATCTTGTTAACCGCTTGCCATTATCTGCAATCAACAATAGAACACCTTTGGAGTTCTGGAGTAAAAGGATACCGTCTTTGGTGTCTCGAAACAAAGAAGATCATAGTCAGCAGAGATGTTTCAGTTGATGAATCGACTTTGTTGAAGGCAAAAAAAGAAGAAGCTGATGGTACTCCCAAGCAGGTGGAGCATACACCAAAGAAGGTGGAGTTCAAGCAGCTAGTTGTTGACCCAGTTAGGAGCACACCTATTGACTCTTCTATGGCCGAAGAGGAGTCAGTTGAAGAAGAGGATTTACATGAAATCCTTTTGCAGCAATCTGAAACAATTACAGTTAGCAGACCAAGACGACAAATTCGTAAACCTGCTAGATTTGTTGATATGGTAGCTTATGTTTCTCCAGTAGTTGAAGAAGTTCTATCCACCTTTCATGAAGCAGTTCAAGTTTGGAAAATGAAAGACGGAAGGAAGCCATGGAGAAAGAGATACAATTTCTTCAGAAGAACAGAACGTGGCAGTTGGTATAACTACCGAAGGAGAAGAAGGCAATTGGATGCAAATTGGTGTTTACCAAGAAAGAAGGATTTCCTAAAGATGATGATCGCTACAAGGCAAGGTTGGTAGCTGAAGGCTATGCTCAGAAGGAAGGAATTGACTTCAATAAGGTATTTTCTCTAGTTGTGAAGTATTCGTCCATTAGAATTTTGTTGGCCTTGGTAGCACAGTTGAATTTGGAGCTAGCTCAACTTGATGTGAAGACCGCGTTTGTACATGGTGAATTAGATGGGAAAATCAATAGGACTCAGCCAGATAGGTTTGAAATTGCTGAAAAAGAAGATGAGGTGTGCAAGTTGAATAAATTTGTGATGGGCCAAATGTACACAAGTAAAATAGAGAAGCTGAAGATTCAGAGGTTGATCAGTTTCTTGATTAGGAGTATTTATGTGAAGCATCAAAAAATTTCCCTCAATGGAGATTCGAATGGCGTGTTTCGCAGTTTGATGCGGCGGTGTTGGTGATCAAATACTCAGTTGGTAGCTTGGTGTACGCATCGGTATGTTTAAGGCTTGACATTGCTCAGGCACTTGAAGTTGTTAGCAGGCATATGTATGATCTTTATAAAGGTCATTGGCAAGTTGTTGAATTGATTCTACGGTATATTCAAAATATCATAGATGTTGGTTTCGTATTTGAGCAGGATGGTCCCCTTAGTCAAGGCATAGTTGGATATTGTGATTCCGATTATGAAGGAGATTTGGATATGCGAAGATTGATGACTGGATACTTGTTTACTCTAGCAAAGGCACCAGTCAGTTGGAAGTCTACTTTACAGCCAACGGTAGCTTTGTCCACAATGGAGGCAGAGTACATGGCAGTGACAGGAGCTGTAAAAGAGACAATTTGGCTTCAAGGATTGCTTAGAGACTTGGGAGTTGGTCAAAAGCACATAGAGGTGTTTTGTGACAGTTGGAGAGCTATTCACTTAGCGAAGAACCAAAATTATCATGCAAGAACGAAGCACGTAGATGTTCGCTATCACTTTGTGCAGAAAATTCTAGAAGAGAATCATGCAGATATGATAACTAAGGTGGAGACGTTAGCCAAGTTTAGAAGTTGTTTAGACTTGGTCAACATCCTGCACATATGATTTGGTTTGAGTCAGCACTATTATTCGTTTGATATGGTCTAAATATGTGCCAAGGTGGAGATTTGTGAGGATAGTGGGACATATTAAGCCCACATCGGGCACAACATGAAAGGAGGTTGGAATTAGTGAGACTGGTCTCTTCCCTCCGGCCTTTCCTGGGAATTTTATTGTTAATAAAATTCTGTCTAAGGAAACCGGGTTTAAGTGGGACTTGATTGTGCCTCATCTAATCTATCCTGGGAATCACTATAATAGTAAAACTCATAGGATTGATTTGTATTGAAAATTATCCACGTTTCCGCAACAGTCGATGCGGTAGTGATAGTGGTGGTAGCGTTGAGTTATTTTTTAAATTTTAACTTCTGAAATTTAGAATTTTTGTAAAAAAAAAAGTTTAATAATTTTTAATCGATAGAGATAAAATAAAAGTAAATTATGGGTTAATATTAAAATAAGATTTTCTATTCATAGAAGCATTAAATATTAATGGGGTTTTTTAATTTTAAAAATATTAAGTGTTAAACTTTGTAGAGTTTTAAAACTCTAAACATGAAGGAAGTATTGTAACATCAAAGAAATCAACCAAATGCATCATTACTCATGTTGACCTGGCATTTAGTGGGAGTCTCATTGTTAAATTAATGTAAAAGATTTTAATTAATGATGAGAGAGTGAATTAGTAAAATAATTAAGATAATGAGTATTGTTATTGAAAAATTTTTTATAACATAATATTTAATTAGATTTATCATTCTTTAATACATTCTAATATTTTTGTAGTCAAGTTGGATTTTTTATTTTAAAAAAAAAATACTTATATAAGTAAAGAAGAAAAATAGGTATCTAATGTTTTTGCCCCTAACGTTTAGAGTAAATTTCAAAGATATTATTAACATTTAAAATATCCTATTTATATCCCTAATGTTTTGAAATCGTAACAATTTTGTTCCGTGGTAGGTATCATATAACTCCAATGTCCCTTAATTTTTTTTGTAATGTATTATATAGCTCCTGAATAATCATAATACCACAAATTCCTTCTCCCTCTAAATTATTTTTATCATAATGCATTCACAAACTCCACAATTTATATCTATGGATGATGCAATGGACTTTAATATTGCAAACACAATTTAAAAGCATTGATCATTTTATTACATTATTCCTTGTCACCATCATTTTTATTACACATTTGAACTTTGGAAACCTTTCCATGAATTATGGACCTTATTGTGCATATTTTTATTTCTAAGTCTTATTCCACTTTAGCATTTTGTGATTGTATTTCTTCTCTAATCCCATGTAGTTTGTAATTTGTTACATCCGCAACCACTTCTCTATATATCACCAACTCCGAGAAAGTCAATGAAGGGCATCTTAGTGTTAGCACACACGTTCCATTCAAATCAGACAAGTTGTGCTTTTCAACGGATCTTGACCCATTAATATTATTCCAACCATAAAAAAATTGCTTCTCGTCGAAATTCTCAAATGTCACTCTCTTTTCTCCAAACAAACCTATACAATCCAAATATATATCATAAATTAAGAAATTGGAAGAAAAAAAAATAAAAATAATGTTTAAAACACTTATGATAATTTTGGTTCCACTTTTTTTTTTAAACAAATTGAAAATAGATGTTATTTCCCTATTTTTGCATAAATATCTCTTTTATTTTTTAAGTAGACATTTATTTTTAAAATAGAGGTATAACATATTTGCATGGATTTTATATATTATTGAGGAAAAAAATTTCAATTTTTTGAAAAAATAAATGAATACATTTTAAT
This sequence comes from Stylosanthes scabra, assembly GCA_036250425.1. NCBI lineage: Eukaryota > Viridiplantae > Streptophyta > Magnoliopsida > Fabales > Fabaceae > Stylosanthes > Stylosanthes scabra. Next base: position 121,233 of record JASCZI010090689.1, read on the forward strand.
TTAAAACAGTTTTCACCTTCTTTTTAACTATATAGAATATCAAGTTGTAAAAATATTTTTCGAATAAAGCTAACCATACCAAACACACCATAGGTCCATAAGATTCGGAAAGATTAATTACCCATTTTTGATCCATGACTCGAATTATTGCCTAAAACCATGGGAATATTGCTCCTTGAAGATGAAGCAATCATAGTAGTGAGGTTTGCATAGGTGGAAGAAGATTCTTCAATGTACGATGAGGTACCTGATCCATTAGTAGCAGTAGCATGATTGTTTGATGTAAAAACATTTTGAGTTGTTTGATTATCAAGTGTGGGCTTTTTGTTTCTTATTCTAAGGGCAATTGCGTGCTCCCTCTGCTTCCTAGCCATCATAATATGCCAATGGTTGTTGAGAGAATTATCTGTACGGCCAGAAAAGAGTCTTGATATCGTAGCCCATTTATTACCATACAACTTTTGAGCTGCTAAGAGCTTCTGCTCTTCTTCCTCACTGAAACCCCTTTTCGTAATTTTAGGGTCTAGCTGATTAAACCGCCTTAGTCTACAGCTTTTTGCTGCAATTATAAATCACAAAAGTAAAAAAACTTCATCATTTTTTAATTTACATTCCCCAAAATAATATACTTCACACAGTTGAAATTTAAAATTTCTTTTCACTATAAAATTTCCCAAGCTCAATAGTTAATTTAACGTGAATTTTTTAAAATATTGTATTTCATTAAAACCAGAACCACATTAATTCTGGTCTTTATGTAATAATGAATTTGATGATTTAATTTACATTCCTCAATACACAAAAAATTTATATTCCTCAAAATAATATACTTGCATATCTCAATTATTATGGACATGTTATGATTAGAAATTTAAATTTTTTCCATGATATATTCCACGATCTCGGCAAGTTAAAGATAAATTTGAATGAGTTTTTAAAACGTTATATATCATTAAAACTAGAACCGTATTAATTTTAGTCTCTTACCTAATAATGTGATGATAAATTATGAAGAAGTATATAAAAGTAAGTTAGGATATTATTGATTCTCTTGAGATTAGAAAATAATTAATCTTTGTTATATGATTTTTTGCATACAAAAAGAATTAAATTAATACAATAAGTAATGAAAAAACACACTTTTCCTACCCTTATATTGACTTGCATTTTTTACCTTTATTATTCTCAATTCAAGTTCTTCTATTTCATAAACCATTTTATTATATTTCTTGATTTTTCACTTTTTTTAGGCCCTCATGTTGCAAATTTTTTTTATTTAAATTTTAGTGTTAAATAAATGACTACAATGAAAGTGATTTGAAATATAAGAGACTAAACTAAAAAAATTAAGACCAATTTGAAGAAATTCTAAACACAAAGGATAAAATTGGGAAAAAAAAAAGTAAGAGGAGAGATCAAATCAAACTGAGAGATTTTAAAAAAAAAATCGAGAGAGTAAATTTCCAAAAGAGAAAAAATAACTATTGACAATTCAACAACCTCTTCACAACAAGAAAGAAATACACATACAATTTTTTTGAAAAAATAATATTTGTTTTACGAAAAACATTACGTGATAAAAAAAAAAACGTTATTCATACACAAACGGTTAACTATCAAATTAACTATTGGAAGATTTTCCGGTATATCGCTTTAGTGGTATACTCGGTATACTTGTAATCTGTAACTGTTGATTTTGATTAATCAAAATTATTTTAAGTTTTTTTAATCAAAATCAAACGGTTACCGATTACAGGTATAAAGAGTATACCGTTAAAGTGGTATACCGAAAAACTTTCCTTAACTATTATGCATTTCTTTATAAATACATGTGTTGTCTTTTATACTTTGAATAGTTGATTTCGCAAATATTTTTTATATGCATGCTCAAATATGATTGAAAAAGAATATATAAAGTTTTTCATTTTGTGGTAAATTAATGGAGTATCTGTATGACTGTATGAGTTACCAGATCTTCCTGTAATATGCTGAGCAATGGAGTTCCAACTCTTAGCACCAAATTTTGCAACAAGCTTTTTTAGCTTAGAATCTTCATTGGGTTCCAATGTCCTTTTCTGCCACGCTTCTTTTGTTCAACTTCCATACCTTCCCTCAAAGACAAAGACATTTTGAAAACACAAAATTGAGTGTGAAATAATTAAAAATGATCTTTGTATTTCACAGGTATGTAACTGTGTATACCTAATTACCTATGGCCCCTTCTTCTTGCAACTAACCTAATGAGTTACTCATATTTATAATGTAATCAAATATGAAAATTCATTAACTATTTTTCTGATGAAACTTAAGGAAGAGAGACAAAATAAAAATGTAATTATTGTAACTAATGTTTAATGATCATTTTACTAATCTTCTTATTTAGAGAAATTTGATTTGTATAAAAAGAAAATGTAATTATAAACAATGTAATTGTAAAGTTAAAAAAAAAAAAAAAACAATGTAATAGTAAAGAATCACAATATAAAAAATTTGGCCATATTTAATGTTTGTATAAAATACTTGTTAATATATAAAATGAATTATATTACTTGTACACTAAATATACATATACATATTATAGGTTTGATAGGTGTATGTCTAAATTAAATGGCTATCTCGAAACAAATATACATATTTTTTCCTGAAACGTGATATATTGTTTAGAAAAACAAGATTCGTACACACTCTTAAATTATTAATAATGAGTAATGACATACGAATCTATTTATTATGAGTTTAAGAAAAAAAATCTTTTAAAACAAGAATATTATTTAAATGAAAAAGTAAAAATTAATTAAGCGTAAATTATTTTTTGTTTTCAACGTTTGAAGTTAACGTTTAAAAATTTTATTTATATTTTTAACGTTTTAAAATCATATTAATAATGTTTTACTGCCAACTCTACTAAAATAAATTCAAATAATTTTTTCTCAAGAATGCTATATTGTGGTGTGTGTGTTTTTTTTAAATGCTCTCATCATTTTTCTTTTTATTTTCTCTTTCATCTATTGCTTCTTTTTGATAACACAAAAGTCAAAATATCCCATAATTTTCTATTCATATAACATTTATCTACTCGCTTTTATGAAAAATGATTTGTAATTCTAATTTATATTCTTAATTACATTTGAATTTTTTACTCAATTAAATATTATAAAGAAAATTAGAATAATGAATTAAAACTCCTTATATATATTGAACTAGCTCCCATGTTTCTCTTCACTTGTATATACAACTATGAGATTATTGTTTTATTATTATTATTATTAGTATAATCAAATATTTTTGTTTTTCTTTATTATTATTCTACTCATATCTTTTGGACTACAATATTTGTTGATATTATTTTGCTATACAAAACTAAAGCTAAATATTTATCCTTGAGAATAAATTTATTAAGTTTGTATATACATAACGTTTTTAGTAATTAATTTTGTGGCTAATTGTTTTGTATAAATAACTTTTTTTGTTTTGCATATAATTTTTTCAAAATACTGAAATTCTCTCTCTTATGTAACTCCTTCAGAATCTAAGAAAATAAATTTTATCTTGAAAACTGAAAAGCTTAACTTCATAAATTTAGTTCGCAATAATTATTTGTTTTTAAATTATTAAACATTTTATATAAAATATTAAGTGGTATAATTAAATGGGAATAAATTAGAAACATCATTCTTTAAATGAGTCATTACTTTTAAATATAATTGTCTAACTACTCTCTAAAAATAATAAATTGTGTAACAGGGTTGAATATTAAATATTCTTAAGAAATTCTTAATTCTCTGTGTGACATATAATTCAAAAATCACTCATATGGATTGTCAGTAAATAATGCTTGCATTTCGGGTCTTTGTGCATTCATTAGGCCTTCATTTTAAAAAAAAAATATTGGGATTGGATGTGTTTTATAATAATATAGAATTTATTGTTAGTTATGTTTTTTTGTTTTTAATTACAAAAGAGAGAGAATAAATTTGTGAGTTATTAATTCTCATATGTGGAATTTATAATTTTTTAAATACAATTAGTAAATCACGATTTGTGTTATTTAAATATTTTGCAAAATTTTAAAAAAGAATAATGGATAAAAATACATATGAATTATTACACAATGAATAAAAGTACACATAAATTTTTTAATGACTCAAATGTACATATCATGTGTACTTTTGTCCAATGATAGAACATAGATAAAACATTTTATGTGTATATTTGAATTATTAAAAAATTTATGTGTACTTTTGTCTACCGTGTAATAATTCATGTGTACTTTTGTCAATTCCTCATTTAAAAAAAAAGTTAAAAAATCCTATATTTCTCGTATTGTAATTCCAAATCAACCCTCACCATTCATTTGTGGGAAATGAAAAAGGATTACTAACGATTTGAAAACCAATCTTGAATTTAAGATCCGTATAAACCCTTAAAAAACTACAAATACAAGTTAGATAATTGTTACTACGATTTTCTAAAATCTATTACGGTCACCCATATTTATCAAATACACCACCAACGCGTGCCCCCTTAGACCAATTTGGAAATTCAAATTAATGAAAATTTCATTGTGAGTATAGTCTCAATCGGTGTGTCTAGGGGCGTTGAGATTTAGAAAAAGTCTCACAATGATGCAACTAAAAGAAACTGATAGTATTCACTCGGGTCATTCTTCATGGGAATTTGAAAACTGAGACTGCGAATGATTGTGAAATATCGTGGTTGCAATGGTCAAAAGCTACGAACTAGAACAAAAAGAAAGATAACTTGTGTCGCAATAAATAAATGTGCTTGGTCTTGGGTTGAAGTATTATGTATCCCTATGATTACCATTAATCCCAATTATGAATGGTTGTCACGTAAAAAGTCAAACACACGCTTTATTAAAAGCAAGGACCACTAAGGAGGGTCAAACCAAGGACCTATGGAAGTCGGGGCTCGTCCTCTGTCAATATTGGATCAAACAATAGAGAACCATAGCACTGACCTATTTTTTTTTATTGATTCAATACAATAGGGGAAATCTCATAAATTTCTCTACCGAGACAACAGGCACACTCTCAATGGATCCTTCGCATGCTGGGCATACCTTTCTTTGATTCCAGGATCGATAGCAGCTCAACTTCCGGCATTGATGAGCTAGAGGAGCAAGCAGAACAGGAAAAAAAGGGAAAGAGGCAATGAGTGATCGAGTGGAGAGTTTTAATCCTAATCCATAAGTCCTAAACAACTTACTAACACGAAAGGCCTACGTCATTGAAGAACAAGAATAATCCATCAAGTTCTTTGGGTTAAGGCCTATTCATCACTAGCAAAAGCTTAATATTAGTGGAAATTAAACAATATTAATCTACTTTTTTACTCTATTCGAATCTTTAAGAATTAGTGGCTAAGATTATCCAGACTCCTACTCATGACCAAGACACAAGAATACTACTCCATAATTATAAGAAACAAAACATCAAACACTTGGTGAGCATAGTAACTCATCATGTGGTGAATAACAATATAAATCAACAATCTAAAGTAACCAATGATATAAATCAACAATATAACCAAAAAATAATAACAATAATTGTGACAACCCAATTTTATGAATTGACCCTAATGGATATTTCATCAAATTGAATCAATACCCTACAATTCTACCTAATTCTACATTGGCCCCTAACTACACTTAACCCAAATTGCTAATTGACCCCTAGCTAACACGCTCACCCACACTCTGCCTCTTTCCTGAAAACACAACACACACCATCTGCAAACCCTAGCAGACCAACACACACACATCCACTGACGGAGAAAGAAATAGAAGAGAGGAAGAAGAAGGACGACGGCGCCGGCGAAGGAAGGTAGTGCCGTCGCCGCCGTCGCCGAAAAGAAAAGAGAGAGAGAACCGAAACGGAGATAGAGAGAGATCGAAGTAGAGAGAGAGAGAGAACCGAGGGAGAGCTCGAGGAAGAAGGAAGCTTCCTCGCCGCCGTTCGTCGTTCTCCATTACGAATGCCACCGTCGTCGTTGAATAGGAATCCACCACCATTGAAACCATTACCACCGTCATCTTCGAAGCTCTTCTCGCTGTTATTCATGGAGGAAGCCATCGTGCTTCTTGCTTTCGAGGAGAAGAGGAAGCAACGAAGAGGATGCACGTTCCGTTGTTGTTGCCACTAAACCGAGCCGCCGTTGATGGTGTTAGTTGCAGCCACCATCTTCGCCGATTTCTCCCTTGCGTCGCCGTCACCGATTCTGCCACCACTAAGGCTCGTCACTACTGCTGTTAAGTTGCAAAACAGTGGAGTACGCATGAAAGACGGAGCAAGGGGCTTCACCGGAACTCTACCTCTGTGTAAACCGTGGCCACCGTGTTTCTGTCCCCCGGAAAACGGCGCTGTATCATCGGAAATCCACCGTCGGTAAGAGTGTACTCGTTCCTAGTTTGGTTTCTTTAGTTTCTGAGCGTCGTCAACACTGTAATAGTTTTAACAGCCGCTGTCACTGAGCTTCCGGCCGCTACCGTCGCTGTTTGTAGTTGTCGGAGTTGCTGTCTTTAACTCGAGCACCACCGTTGTCCCTGTCTCGATTCGGATTCAGCCCTGTGTGGTATCTCGTCTAAACTGTGGGTAAGTATAGGTGTTGGCGTACTAATGTAGTTATGTTGGTGCTGGTTGCTATGTTAGTGCTAATTATATGTTGGTTCTGGTTCAGATTTACTCTAGTTTATGCTTTTCGCGGGCTGGTGCTGTTGTTAAGACATAGGGAAACGGTTATGGATGGTTTAAAGTCCTTGTAACCGCTGAATGAGGCTTGTGGTTGCTGCGGAATACGAACAATAGGGGCTGCTGCACCTTAGTTTGTTATTGGTAACGCTGCTGCGCTGCAGGAGCTAACAGTTTAGGAGCTTACGGTAACCGCGTAATTGCGGAATTGGTAACACAAGGTAGGGGTTAATGCTTTTGAATAAGAATACTTGATGATTTTAGTGAAATAACTGCAAATAAGTAAATGACTGCTGGTATTTGTGATCTTGAATGTTGGTGTGGTTAACTGCTTGTGTTGTTTGTTAAGTGGAACATGGTTTTGAAGTGGTTTGGCGTTGCTATGTTATTTTGTTATGAAAAAATGGTTTTTAAGTGGTTCCAAATGGTGAAGAAAGTGGTTTTAAACCTGGTTTTGATTGAATGGTGAAGGGCTGAAATGATATTGGTTTAAAAGAGAGTTTTTGGAATGAAAATGTGGCTGGTTTTGTTGGTTGAGACTTGTTTGTGTGGCTGATTGTGAATGGTGATGTTAATGAAAGGTATATGAAGTGTGGCGATGATATTGATGAGTGAAAGGGAGAGTGTGAAGGGTAGTGTGGGATATGGGTTCTTGAATTTGGGTGTTTGAAAGAGATTGGAAGGTACTTGGCAGGTGTTTACTAAATTGGTTTTGAAGGAGAAAGCTGGATTTTGACAAAAGATATTTTGTGAAAGGTTTTAAATAGAATTTCAAACGAGGAATCGATTCGTGCCTGGGAAGAATCGATTCTCATAACTCTGGACTTAACAAAAATATGATTTTGGGACTTCAGAGTCGATTCTTCCATTGCTCGAATCGATTCAGAACGACACAGAGAGCAAGGGACCTGTTTTAACCTCACATGAATCGATTCTGGCCCTGCTAGAGTCGATTCCTTTTCACTGTAATTGTGTAAGGATACTTCCCTCTGTGTAACGAATCGATTCTTGTGAGGCATGAATCGATTCAGTTTTCAACGAAAAAGAATTTCAAGGTTTTCAGAGTGGATAGAATCGACTCGGGGACCCCTCGAATCGATTCATATCCCTCCAGAGACGAGATCTCTTTGCCAGGACTTCAGGGAATCGATTCTCAACCTTCCGGAATCGATTCTGGTCCCAAATATTTCAAGAATTGGCATTTCAAGTTTATGATTGGGTTTTAAAGTGAAGTATTGTACCCATATTCCAACTACGCCTATTATGAATACTAACGATATATATATGAATGAGTAAAATGGTTGCCCTTAAGTGGAAGACATCATCGGAGTGATGTATACGTAAGTCGAAGTGACAGTGGGGGCCTGCGGGCTAACGTCCCGGCTTACGACAATAGTGGGCTATCGAGTGTAGTACATGACAAGGGGTCTTTGGACTAACGTCCCGGTGTACGGGCATATATACGATAAGGAGGAAACCCCCAATTATATATATATGAGAAAGAAAGAACATAGATGTTCGGGGTAATGAGCGTGTTGTCCTCGGGGAAGTGCATCCGATAGTGGTCCGGGACTAGTACTGGACCGGTTGGATTGGCTAAAATAACCGACCGAGTGAGCTCATCTTAGCCATAGGATCAGGCATGCATCATTTGCACTTGATTGCATTGTTTGGGTGTGAATTGTGTTGGTTTGCCTAATTGCTTCCTTGTGATGTTTGCTGAATGTTGTAATTGCTTCTTTGCGTGTGTTTGCCTTGCTTGGTTTGTATGTGTTTGTGCGGTCCGGGTGTGAAATGGGTTAAGTATGTCGTGGTAGTGTTGCTTGTGAGTCCAACTTGTTTTTCTTACAAGGTTTCACAAAAGAACTCTATTTCCCTGATCGAAGGGTTTTCTGAAAATGGTTTTGGTTAAGAAATGGTTCTAAAGAGGTGTTTATTCATTTGCATTGTATTCGGCTAATCAGATAGTATTCTGTACGGTGGGAATGTGGTGTTTTTGTTCTCACCCCCTACATTTTAGTGGCAGGTACAGGACGCTTGGTAAGGAAGTTGGGATTGGATTGGGAAGTCCAAAGTTAAAGTTGCCGCTGGTTGGTTTAGTTGTATTGTCTTTCCCTCGCCATATGTGGTTGTAATTTTAAGAGGGATAAGTTGTGTAGTTTGAATTGTGTGTTAATAAATATAATGTACATTTGATACTTGTATAGATATAGGTTGGAATTGCTGGTTGCTTATTTGGAACAGGTACATGTAAAATAACTGGGTAATGTTATAAATACAGAGGAGACTTTATCCGATTTCCGATAGAATAACACGTGTCTATAGAGGCTCAATATTAAATAATGATAGTATGAAAAGGAAAGGGGTTTTAGAAGGTCCATAACTCCTGGATTCCAGCACGATTCGGAGGTGCTGCTGTCTAGGGTGTTATAATAATCATCAATAGATCAGGAGAGAAAATAATTTCCAGCAAGAAGAAAATAGAACACATGAACAAAATAGCTAGAATTGAGAAATAAATGAAGGAAACTAGTAACAAGTATATTAATCAAGCAAGAGTATCATAAAAAACATCAAATAATTGTTATGGCTGGTGTGGCTGGAAATGAAGAGGGATTACAAGAACCCTAAAACAAAAATGAGAGAAAATGAGAGAAAAAGTGAGCTCTCCCAAAAACCCTCTGAAAACTAGTAAAAACTAGAATTGATCCTAATTGTGTGCTCTCCAAGGTTGTGTCTTGTGTTTTCAGCATTCCTCTCTTCATATGTCTTCAATTGGGCCCTTCAAAAGGCCAAGCCTTAGGCCCTTGACTCGAAATTTTCTTTTTGTCATTCATTAAAGTGTGTTGTCACACTTCCTGTGCGTACGCACATGTAAGACAGAGGCTGATTTATGTCGAATTTGGGGTTGGTGCGTACGCACCTAGTGAAAAACTTGGCTTACACGTCAGTCTAGGGTGTGTGCATATGCATCATGGCTATGTGCATAAGCACATGTGCCCTGAAGTAGGCGTGAGCGCGGGTGCGATTTGGTTTGGTTTTGGATGAAAAATTATTCGATCCGATGTTACATAATTACTTCGGTTCGATTTGGTTCGATTATTTTAAGAAAGCCAACCAACACCTCCGATCCGTCACGATATTTCCCACAAGTCACGATCATCAAGTCCCAAGAAATATCTTCCCTCCCACCATCCCAATCTCATGAAACACATGTTTTGGCTCACCCAAGAATCCTTCTTTCAATAACTCGTGAGGATAGCATTATTAACGGATTCATAAGAATCAAACCCATCTATCACCACAATCAATATAGCTGCTTGATTAATCCGACACCAGAGACACAACAAGAATCTATAACGCAGGAGAGCGTGAACCCATCAATGGCAAGACACTTTTCTCTAACCTCTCGGAGCAAGCTCGGTGCCTCCACAGAGTCATTGCACTCGACATAAGCACCAATGACGGTGTTGCAGGAAACAAGGTTGGAGAATTTGATCGAATAGCTGGAAGGCATTGTGGGTAAGGCATGTTTGGCGTGGGCATTGATGATGGTGTTATAGGAGATGAAATTAGGGTGGTGGGTGAAGTCAAAGACGCTTCGGGCATTACGGATAGTGCAACATTTGGAATAGAGAGCATTGAAATAGTTAGAGAGGCGGGTGGTAATATCATAATTGGTGTTGTGAGATTTCAAGAAGAGTGCATGCACGTGGAGGGCTTTCCCAGCTAAAAGGTTTCTTTGTGATATGCATGCTTTGAGAAGGTTCCAAAAGGTGTGAGGGTGTAGCAATGGCAATTAGTGGTAGTTGAAGAGAAGCATCAATAAACTCTTGCTAACCAGGTTGTATCCAACTTCCTTTCTTAACACCTTTATATTCATATTTAGAATAAAAACCCTCTCCAATCCCTGACCATTCATGAAAGGACTAAAAGATCCCTAATCATTTTTAATTATCAAATTTGTCATTAACTATTTTAATAATTGGATAGTTTAGTCCTTGGAGCCAATCAAATTGGGACTGATAAGTCTCTAGGACAAATGGTAACAGAGACTGAATTTTATAATTAATAAAATTGTTAGAGACTGATTTAGTAATTAATAATGGTCAAGAACCGATGAGGGATTTTACTATTTTATTTATATTTAGGAAAAAGCTCGTTGATCCTTATATTTGAAATACCAAATTCGGGACTATTTTACCAATATCTCATTCTTTTTAAAAGTCATTATCAAAATGTCATTGTTTTCAAATTATTTATCTGAGTGCCGTAAAAAACACAAAAAACGATCACCATGCCAACGAAAGTTAATAAAGCCACGGTGGAAAAACGTTGGGACTCAGGTAAATAATTTAAAAGCAACGACATTTAGATAATAAGTTTTAGAAAAAATTACATATTAGTAAAATAGTCCAAATTCATATAATTAGACGGTTTATTGGGTCACATGTTCCTAACCCAAGAAAGAAGGAAACCATATTCTCTCCCTCACGTTCTCCTCCTACACATTGTATTCTTACGTACTTTCTCTCAAATTTTTCCTTTCAATTTGCTTTCAGTGTAGTCGATTGTTGGAGTGAAGTCCGGGAGATAATAAGGGTACTATCGTAATAATACATGATTTATCGATGTTTTTAATGTCAAATTCAAATAGGGTCTAAATTGCAAATTTTTAATGAGTACGGGGATCCAATTATAGATTTTTAAACTATAGGGACCTAGTTGCAATTTCACTCAAACTTTAGAAACTTAGTATATAAATTAACATTTAATAAAAATTTAATATATTTACAAGATGTGACCTTTTTAATGTTAATGTGTCATTTAATAATACTCTGACTAGCAAAATAGTGTAAAATATTTTTTAATTAATGATGAGAGAGTAAATTAGTAAAATAATTAAGATAGAGTGAGTTATATGGTAAAGAGCATCCTATCAATATACTAAATCTTTTATTTAACTTTATGAGGTTTATCTTCTCTCTAAGTTTCTCTCTCTAACAACTCTCTTTTAATTCTCTTCTTTTAAAGAATTCAGACTAGGGCCACCGCCTAGCCTCCAAGGCAACAGTGGCCCCTCCCTCCTTCACATCTCTTTTATCTTTTTCTATCCTCTCATTGGCTTTTTTCTACTTTTTTTTTCTCTTTCATGTTCTTCCTACTTTCCCATCTCCATTCTTCCCAATCTCTGTATCCCCTTTTCTTTCCCCCCTCCCTTATGCATCGTTCCCCTATTTTATTCTCCACTTTCTTTATTTTTTTTCCTTTTGTTTTTTTTTTTTTCTGCTTTTAGCCTCAGTTCAATAATCTTTTTGTGGTACTTTTCATTTTGTGGTGTTTTGGTATGAATGATGTTATCATGAAGAAGGAAGATCATCATGGGGACATGATTTTATTTAAAGCTTTAAATTTGAAAAAAATTTCTTTTATATGTAGAAGAAGAAGAAGTATCCAATGTCGTAGCACGTCCGTTTTGTAAAGAAACAAAACGGATCCAGATGTACCCCTATTTCTACCCATTAAGATTCTCAATAATCGAATATTGCGCCTCCTACCAGATCATAATTCAATATATTGGATATGTATTTTTCTTTGTTCTATGTAAAAGTGATATTTTCGACTGTAAGTATTGTTTGGCTTTTGATAAACCCATTTTCAATGGTTTATCTTGTGCTATAATCAGGCGAATTATCAAACCAAACTCACTTAAATACTTGCAAATTTAGTGCATTCATGAATTGTTGCTCCTTAGGGCTTAAATTGTGAATACATGCATTTTTGGTCATATTTTGCTATAGACTTACTTAATTCCCATTCCATTCGATACCTTGATGTGTTTGTTCAAGTGTTTCAGGCCTAGATAGTTAGAGTTGGATTGGAAGTGGCCAAGGAAAACAAGAGGAGCAAGAATGAGAAGAGAGGAAATGGGGCTATAGTCATCGGATTGGAGCGAAATTGGACTATTTGGAAAGAATAATTCAATATCTACAACTTTCATGTTGAACACTTCTTCTAGTTCAAAATGATTCTATGAGAAATTCGCGTCCAAAGACCAGTGCTTAGAATTTTCCTAATGCTGTCAATTCTGACCTCTTCACACTAATTGGATCACAATTTGAGCTACAGAGATCCAAACGACATAGTTCCAACTCCATTGGAAATATAACATCTAGAACTTCGAAACGGTATAGATATGTTCTATATGCATACGCACACGGACTCGATGCGTACGCACACAAGCTGGAGTGACATGCAAGTCACGTTTTCTGACCTGTTCGTATGCGCCCGTGCGTACGCACAAATTTCAAGCCAAATGGAGGCCTATATATAGGAGGGATGCTACCCCATTCAACAGACACCCTTTTGATACCCATTTTTGGGAATATGAGTCTTGAATAATTTTTGAGGGTTTTTGTGAGAATTCATGTTCTCCCATTTTCTCTCTTAGTTTAGTTTTTCTTAGGATTTCCATTTTTCTTGTAGCCACACTAGCCAAACAATTTACTGTTTTTATTGTCGTTACTCTGTTTATTTAATCTTAATTATTTTATTCTTGTTATTATGCCTCTTTATTATTCTGTCTGTTTTAATTCTGCCATTATGATTTCTGTCAGTAGTAAGTAGTGACCTTGTGTCTGGGCTGTGAGTTGAAATGTGCGGATGATCTTAAATGCCAATCTCTAAGGGCAACAGATGGGAGGAACAAGGTTAGTTCCGAGGCCGTTAACGCTATGTCCCTGCCAATAACGGAAGGACCTTAACGATGCGAACTTGATGGATTATTCGAGTTCGCCGAATACCAAGACCTTACGTTATTGTGTATGCCTAGGACTTTCAGATAGGAACTAACTCTACCACTTGACCATTCGACAGTAGTGTCTAGTTTCCTTTAAGTGACAGTCCATCTAAACTGGGATCGGTAGTGACCATAGGGACGTATGGTATCTCAACCCATGGCCGAGCAAGCACTCTTTAATATTCTGCAAGTTTATTCTGTCTCTTTGCTCTACTCTCAAAACAACAATCGCGACCCCAAACTCTTTTCTCAACCAAACGCAAAACTACCGTTTTTATTTCCAAGGGAGAACGACCCGAGCTTAATACTCGTTATTTTAACTGGTTGCATCCCGTGACACCTTTTTAACTAAATTTGACTCAGTTCCCGTAGTACTGGTTCGGAGCTATCTGCAACGAAACTCCGCTTTTTTCGGACCGGTCTCGAGGCCGCATCAGCTTTCTTTAAATGAAATTATGTTTTCTGTAAAAAAAAATGTGGGATTTATATGTATTAATGTTTAATGGTAGGATGAAGATGTTCGACTAACTATCAATAGACCAAATCTCTTATTTTTAAAATGGGCGAGTTACCACATTAAACTAGTTGGAATATAATATTACCAAATTATACTTTTTAGAGAAATATGATCAATTTGCACCAAAATGACCTTTATATGAAATCCGTGGAAGGGTAATAGGATTTATAGAATCTATTGCACCCTGCCACAAATTCTTTCTTTGTAAATTGGCTAATTGGAATTCGCTGCTGGAGTCACGGATTTTTTGTAATCGAAATATCATCTTCCAAGTTTGAAGAAAAGATTCGGAAGAATTCTTGAATGAAGAAAGAATATTCTGGTCCTTGATGAACCTGGATACGATTTATAAAATTAAAGAAAGTAGGGGTCAATTTGTAAATATGAACTGTGGTCATTAAACTCATTGAAATACTGAAATGGAAAAGACGCTAATTCCGTAATCCATTTTAATGACAACCCGTCACGTCACATCACATCGAACTAGGCTGACAACCACTACACGCTGGGCATAACCCTTGGGAATTAAAATTGGGCTACTATTCTTTCATCTAAATTTTTTTATGGGCCATGAAACAAACCCAAAACTGTTACCACATCCTCTTACCCTTGACCCAATCGCCATGACCTAACAACAAGTAACATTTTTCCATTCTATAATTCACTATTAATTATTTTCTCATGTATTTATGCGCTCCATAATTGCGTGAACTTTTATTTGACTTTCTATTTTGCTTCTTTTCATTAATCATTATATCATTATATCTTACTCATTTTTAACATTTGGTATTAGTTTCTCTATATACATAACGTAATAGTTTACATTATCAAAATTAATAATAATTTTCATATGTACAAACAATTGAAAATATTTACTAAATGCGTGTAATTAATAATACTGTTACAATAATATTTTTGCATTTATTTTATAATTAACATAATTGTGTTTATTTTTTTAAAATAAAAATTCAAATAAAATATAATTCCTTTAACTTAATATCGGAGACAATAGAATATCCAGAAAATATTGGAGACAATATTTTATCAATCTATTTTAATAATACCAATTTTTTTTTTTAAATAATACTAATAACTACTTACAATTTTAACTACTACAACTTCTATTAGGAGTGTAAAAAAACCTTTTCTACAATCTAAAACAACGAATTTAGATCACATTCAACCCTAATTATTCATCCTCAATCCTTAAGTACTCATCAATCTCTTTCTTCAAACCTTAAAAAAATTGATTATGTTTTATTTGTGTTTGAATATTGAATAAATTATTATTTTTTATATTTTATTAGATTAATTTTAATAAATTTAACTATTTTTAAAAAATAAGTGTACACCTAAAATGTTTTTCTTATTTTTAAAACCCTATTTAAATTTCAATATGTAAGTGTAAATTGGATCATTTATATTAGCACAAAGTAACAACGTAAAATTTTCTATCAAATAAAAAAACATCACAAACTTGTACATGAAGTATGTTAAAATACAAGGTTATTATGTTATAAAAAAATAAAAGGATATAACAAATGACTAAATTACACATTTTTTGAAAAAAAATATTAATAAAGCATAATAGTCAAACTATATTAAAAATATAAATAAATTAAAAAAAATTCAGAAATAAAACAATTTTTCATTACAAACAAATATTAATTATTACGGTTTAAAATTAATTACAAATATCCAATTAGAAGGAATGATAAATTAAATGATAATTTTTTTTTTTTTTTTTTTTTTTATGAATCAAACTTTTGTTACGGTCCAAACTGGAAAAATGATTCCCAGCATGCCACACCAGAGAGTCCACAACATCAGCCCATGGCCAATGACCCAATTGATTAATCAATATTTCCCCTAATTTAAGACTAGTTTAATCTATTAACATTAACATGTGGGACATGGTCTCTTCATAATTCTACATAATTTATGGCAAATTCTGTAATAAGAGAATTCTTTATCGTAAACTACTAATATGGAATCTCCTTACCTAATCCATGAAGAACCATTCATGTTTTCTCATCAAAGTCATTTCCATAAATATATAATCATCTTCCAAGTATAAATATATAATCATCTTCCAAGTAAGATTTCATAGGAGGAAAGATTAATTTTACACAAAATATTTAATTTATTTACATAAAAAACTTTTATTTTAAAATAATTTATATTATCTTTTGACCTAATAAATATATATTTTTAATGATTTATAACATGAAAAATCAAATATTTTTTTATTATATCTACTACTATTTTTATTCTTATATTATAAATAAATCAACTACAATTAAATACGTTACATATTATATATTCATGTAATATATATTTAAGTGGCGAATTTTTAATTAATAAACTTTTGTCAATAGTTTATCAAAACATAAATGTCAATAAAAAAATTATCTGTATTTAAACAAAATATAAAAAATAATAAGAATAGAAATTCAAATTTAAAGTGAAAAACTACCATTTACGCTTGCAGGATCATTTAGAGTGGCAAAAATAAGTTACATATCCAAGATTATCAAGTATAACTTGAAATTTTTGTTTCAATCAAGTTACCTTTATAACATTTACTAAAAATTCTGGTTTCTCTTATATGCTCTTACGTATTCTGATACTATTAAAAAAAAAAATAATGATAGAAAATCATCGTTAGGAAGTCAATAATTAAGTTATCATTTAAAATTAAAAAGAATTATCATTCGAAATTAAAAAAATATTATCATCTAAAAAGAATCAAAATAATCACTTACAAAATATATGAGTTATCATCCATAACTCATCTACCATTACCATTAAGTATCCAAAATATGTTGGCTTCCAACACTTTTTCTAAAACAAATTACTATTAATGTAGGCTGCTTGTAGGATCCTTTAAAGAAAAAAAAAGTTATATACGGAAAATTATCAAATATAACTTAAATTTTTTTTCAATCAAATTATCTTTATAACATTCACTAAAATTCTGGTTCCTTTTAACAACTTTCCATTTGGAAAATACAATTTCTCCCCAGGCGCATGATTTGGACAACTCATTCAAATTTAGAAGTATACTTACTCTTATATCTTGCTATTAAAAAAAAATTACTATTAATGTTTGCATATCATTTAAAGATTTAAAAAAAAAAAAGTTATATACTGGAAATTTTTAAATATAACTTCAATTTTTTTCAATCAAATTACCTTTATAACATTCATTAAAATTCTGGTTTCTTTTGACATATTTCATTCGGAAAATCTAATTTCTCTCCGGGAGCATGATTCTGGAGAATACATTTTATCAAGAAAAAAAATGAATTATCTTAACAAAATACAAAATACAGGATAAATAATTAGAAAAAAAAATTGAAAATCAGCCAGAACAAAATAAAATTCAAATTAAAAAATCAGTTCCAAGAATAAGCTTTGAGGTGGATGGAGAGCTTTCATGATTGAGAATAATTTGTAATGTATTTATTGGGTAGTTGTATATGTATAATATAAGAATAAAATTAGAAATAGATAGAGCAAAAATAAATTATTTATCTGTCATTAATCGTTGTAATAAACATATTGGTTAGGTCAAGAGGTAACATAAATTTTTCTTTAAAAATTTTTCTTTTCCAAAATAAATAAAATATAGGATGTTAGGATTTCCAATTATCCCATTTGCGAAAAATTCATGGAATGGTACAGCAAATTTCATAAATCCTAACACTCCATCCTACCACTGATTCTATAAAATTATACATCCTGACGCAGATTTCATATAAATATACCTTTTGATATAATCTGATAAGTATTTTGTAAACAGTTTATATTGATAATTTTTTATTCCAACCAATTTAATAGAATAATTTGCCCTTTCAAAATTTATATACAGATGCTCTTTACAATATAAGAAACGATAGATAGTGGTTATTGTTATCGAAGGAAATTTTATAAGGTAATCTTTAATTACATTTAGCATTTAACACACATCCTATTATATTACAACACGTATAGACCTAAAAACAATGGTGATTTAGATTTGTTATTGTTTTTACTTTTTAGTTGTTAAAATTATTAATAATTAAATATTGCACTTCTTTTCAAATTAAAATTATAGTTTAACATATAAAATATTTAACTTCAGTTTTCTCAATATGGAACTAATATTCTCTAGGATATGTGTAAGATTCATTTAGCTTTTTTATAAATAAAAATTATTTTCTTTTATAAAAAATAAAGGTTAAATTATTTTTGGTGATATCTATAGCTTGAAAAAATTTACAGCTAAGTTTCTATAATTATTTCATTTTAATTGAGTCTTTATGCCATATTAAAAATTTCAATTAGATCCATGTCAATAGTAAATCTTATATATAATATGCAAATAAAAAATTATGAGCTTATGCTTAAAATATTTTAAAATTAGGGATACTTTTTATAAAGAAAAGCTTTTTAAAATTAGCTTGTACTTGCCAAAATTTAAAAAAAAAAATTGGAATAACCATATATACTAATACAATGGTTCTGCGGATCCAACATTAGAAAGTCTTTATGGAGCCAATAGTTAAGCTATCATCTAAAATTAAAAAAATTTATCATCAAAATTAAAAAAAAATATTATCATTTAAACATAATAAAAATTATCACCTACATAATATATGAATTATCACATGTAACTCATCTACTATCATCATCAAGTACATTGACTCCCAAATATGTTGGCTCCCAAGACTTCTTCATATTAATAAATATCCAAATTTATTGTCTATTATGATTTTCTACTCTTCTTAAATCCTTAAAGTTTTTCTACGCAATACAATTATTATTACTTCTAAGTCATTGTTAGTTTCATTAATCAAACATATGTGTGCTATAACATTAAAAAAATAAAATCAAATTAAACACTAAAAATTTTTGAAAATTTTTTACCGGAAAAAATAAGCCCATTTTTTATTTTTTTAATATATTATATAGCTCCTGATTAATCATAATACAACACATTCCTTCTACCTGAAAATTGTTTTTATTATAATGCATTCAGAAACTCCCACAGCTAATGATCTAACGTTGATGCAATGAACTCTGATATTCCAAACATAATTAAAACCATTGACGTTTTGTTACATTATTCATCTTTTTTATTATACCTTTGAACTTTGGTAACCTTTTCATAAATTATAGACCTAATTGTAAATATTTTTATGGTGAGGTCTACCATATAGGCAGCAACTTGGTGTATACATGTGTAGACAACAAATGTTGTTCATTGACTAGCATGTCGATGGGGCCCACTTGTGGGAAGAGGCTGCATTAGGTAGCCATTACAGGGCTAGTGGTGGAATTATTACTGTGCTTTTAATTAAGGAAGGAAGTGATGGCCTTTTGATCTAGGTCATTTTTGGGGAAAATCCTTGTTCATGGGTGGGTTTTTTGTGATCTTGTTTTTGGAAACCCCAATAGATGGATATGTAAATTGGGTGGGTTTATTAATTTCAACAATTTCCAATTTCTTAGTGGAGTTCCTAGCGGAAAAAAAAACAGTAAAAAGGAAAGGAATAAAAATAAAAATGTGAAATAGAAAGGGATTTCTGTGGAACAAGTTTTGCAATTTGGGATTGTCTTTATTCATACCGTATGTTCTATTCATTTTTTAAATGACTTTTTTTTTAGATATAACATTAGACTTAAAATTAAAGTTTCCTATTAAAAACATGCCTCACTCAAGGTTATGTTTTATAAAGTGTCATTCACAATATTATTTTTAAATTATGTTGTATTTTTCATCCTGTTCAACTAATTCGTCATAAAAATGTTGATACACACTGCTCACTCCGATTAGTTATTGCAGATGCAACCGGAAAAAATGATCAAACAACATCAACTCAAACGATATGAAGGCTATAAAAGGGTTAATCCCGTAATTAAGCTTTCGGAGGCACTGATCATGGCGGATGAAGGGCCAAAATGATAGCTTAACCAACTCTGTTGCACGGGTACGCGATTGTTTTAGAAATTTCTGTACTAGGTGCATACCAAGCACGGATGAGGTAACAGGTGCGCGAGAAATACTGCTCAGTACACCTGAAAACGCACCAGACCAGACTGAAGTTTTTTAATACTTTTCTGAAAGTTTTGGATTTTATGGTTAATGTATTTTTCAGACTTTTTGTTCAAAATTGTTATTTCGAGTTTATTTTTTTTCTTTCTCATTTAATCTACTCTAAAACTATTTAAATATGAGAATTAATATGTTAAATTTATTATCTAAATGATTACTTATAAACAAAAAGTCTATTCAATTACACGTAAAACAAATTTTATTACATAAAATATATTATCAATTTTTTCAAATTTAAAAATTTTACCTTTTTTATGTATACATAATTACATACCCGGATCCCATTTTTTTTATAATTTCCGTATCTGGTACCTAAATCTGTATTCGGTACAGTTACCGTACCCATATCTGTGCAACATAGATTACCAATACACCTTACAATAAAAATATAATTCCACTCTTCGCCTTATTTCTAAATATTTGTGACTCTTCCCAAATGACAAAGTGAAATGCATATCTCGATAAGCAGTATTTGGCATATTAAAACTATGAGTTTCGAAAATTTTAATTTGGCATTAACAAATTTTGCTAACCCATTTTTAATTTACATATAACATTTAACTGTCTTCAAAGATGTTCATTTAACAATTTAAATTACTGCCAAATCAATTTTATTTCCCTAAAAAATATACAATATCTTTTATTACAAATGTAAAAAATATGCTGATCTTTAAATACCATGCAAAACATACTCTAAACCCTACACATGATTAAACCCTAGGGCTTTATTCCTCCGAATAAGGTGCCCCATAATATGTTTCATTTTAGCCAAACTTTACAAAAACAATTGCATCTTCAGACTTTTTTACCCAAATAACAAGCCAAAAAAAAAAAAAAAAAACTCCTTTAAACAAAAAATCAAGCCCAACTTTGCACCTAATACATATCCACCTCTAATAACATATTTAACATCAACACTGTTGTTATGCTGATTTTTAGGATTTCCGAAATACAGATTTCAAGAGACTATGAGTACCAGTCAATGAAGTGCATCAAAATTTAAACTTGCAGAAATGAAGAACTGAAATTGTATTTAAAGGTTGATTATACAAGAAACACTTCTCAGAATTCCGAAGTGTATAATGACAAGGAACAGAGACGATCTATATCTAGTCTGGAAATAAAATGACTAACTTAAAAGAAGTAGAAACATGAAAATAAATGGGCAAAACCTTCTAAATGAGAATTAAAATAAAAGAAACAAAAGAACAGAGTTGAAGATCATGAGTTTAGTTACTGCAATTGACATAAGAACAGAAAAGGAATTGGAAGGAACCATACTCAGAAAACTGGACTTGTGACAATGCTCAG
>JASCZI010090690.1:5074-18444 GCA_036250425.1 Stylosanthes scabra
CGGGAAGGTGAATTCTGAATCTCTGATATCCCGTAGATTTTCTCTACCAGATTTTGATGGTTTACCCTCCAATTGACTATGTGTAAATGCTCACAGGGTATTCTTCAATCACAAGGAAGGTTACTAAGGAAAATGAAGTTTATGCCATCTTCGTTGTCATCAAATTCTCATCGGCTGTTGACTGCTCTTGTTGACTCGAGGCATAAGAAGGTTTATAAGGTTAAAAACTGCATTACTGATATTGATCCCGAGAGAGAAAAGGAGGAAAAAGAAAAGGTATAATCATTTATATAGAGTAGTTTTTTCCCTGTATTAGTTCTTCTCATGGATACCATTATCAGTTTCCTAATGATTTTTTCAGGCTGAAAGTCAAACAATCAGGGCTAACGTACTTCTTAATCGTAAGCGTGAGAAGGTTAGCAGGAAATATCCTCCAACAGTGGATAGGAGGCGTCAACTATCTCCTGGGTTTTTGGAGGATGCTTTGGATGAGGTATGCTTTTCAATCTTACATATATCTTCCCTCTCACTTTCATGATATTATGGTATGCATTTATATTTGATGGAAATGTTCTATACATTCCCCAAAAGGAGGATGAAACAGATTATTATGATTCTCGTCGTTCTCAACGTCGCTTTGAGGAAGATTTGGAACTTGAGGCTCGGGCAGAGAGACGAATTATGAATGCCAAAAAGGTATTCTTGATCTGTATCCTCTTCTACAGTCCCCATATATGGTAGTTATCTTTGGCCCCCTTAACCACTGAAGAGTTCCTTCTCAAATTGTAGTCACAGGGACCGAAAGATATCCCTCGCAAATCATCCATGCCTACTGCTAAATCCTCGCGACGCCCAATGGATTACTCAGATGAGGAGAGAGAGGAGTCTGAGTATGAAACTGAAGGTGAGGAATATGAGAGAACTGCTTCACGTAAAAGGGCTGAAGACACTGAGCCAGAATATGAGGATTCGGAGGATGAAGAGGAAGATCATTATGAAGAAGATGCACAAGTTAATGATGCTTCTCAGGAGGAAGAGGAAGAGGTATTACGGATTTATATAAAAGTAGTAGTTTGATATAAACCAGTTCTATTTAAAAGTATGACATTGCTGTTATGTTCCATGGGGTTTCATTCCATGTGATTGGTTCATAAACTTTATACTGTCTGGTAACTTTGCTGCATTTCTCATTTTTGTTACCTTTAGTTGGTATGCTGAGAAAACATAAAAAGATAATGAATGAGATTACTTGGTGAATTGCTGTGGTTTCAAATTCCTTAGTGTTTGAATGGCTTAATGCAGGAACCAAAGCAGAAGAGCAAGGAGTCCAGAGGCAGTGTGAAAAGGAAGGGATTTGAATCGGATGAGGAATCTCCTCCCAGAAAACCAACCACGGCAAAGCGTCGAATGGCCGTTGTTTATGATAGTGATGATGAATAAACGAATGAAAGATGATTTCAAGTCATAATTTCATAAAGTGTAACCTTTTCACCTTCGACTCTGAGTGCGATATATATTTTTATTCTTGTCATTAGATGTACCATCACATTTTTCTAATGATTTATTTATCTTTCTGTGTAATTTTATTTTTTTGTTTTTATTTTCTTGTTTGAAATTACACGGAAAGGTTTTTTCTTCATTCCTTTTTAATTTTCTAAAAGTAAAAAAAAAAGGTTTAATATTAAAATTGAAATTCTCGATAAAATCATTAAATGAAGCTAAGATTCGTGGTGGATTAGTGCTCTACAAAAAGAATAAGCTAATACCTAAATAGTTATAGGATTCATATATACCCTACTCATTCTTATTATGCTTCAAAGACTCTTAATTTTAGCATTGAAGTCTCTTTGTAGGTAATCTCATTGTAAAGTTGTCAACTTAGAGCAAGGATTCGTTGCAGCCTCGTATCTTGATTGGTTAATTCTATCCTATAAATCTATATCTATATTCCACGACTACAACAGGTAATTCCAATCTCATATCTCAAACAACTCTCATTACTTATTTTTGTTTTTTCTTTTATGCAAAAGCACTCATAGAAATTAAGGGCAGTTTAGGAATAATATATAGTAAAAAAGTGATATTGCCAATCAAAGGGCGACAATATGTCAAAATCCACTCCCTAATAATAATATATTGAAATTGAAATTCCCGGTAAGTTTTCTTTTTTTTGGTGTAGAAATTCCCGGTAACATATTTTTCTCTTTTTGGTTATAAGGTAGTTTTTTTTTTTGGTCCGGGAAAGGTAACATATTTAAACACATAAGTCTGTCCAAAAATAAAACACATAAGGTAAGATATTTTTCATATAATTCAACGAAATACAAAAGGCCAGAACATAATTTTTTTTGGTGTGTTTACC
The DNA here is from genome assembly GCA_036250425.1 of Stylosanthes scabra. Classification (NCBI taxonomy): domain Eukaryota; kingdom Viridiplantae; phylum Streptophyta; class Magnoliopsida; order Fabales; family Fabaceae; genus Stylosanthes; species Stylosanthes scabra. The sequence continues at coordinate 7,437 of JASCZI010090690.1, forward strand.
GATAAAATATTTGTTTCATATGATGGAAATACGTAGGCCCAATTTGTTTTTAAAAAAAGAAAACCAATAATGAGCAATTGAATGAATGATGAATCTGGTGGGAAAAATAGAAGACAGGAGAAGAGAGTAGAGGGGTCTAGTACTTTCTCCCCCATTCCTTGGGAAACCTCCAGAACCGTTCCGATTCCTCTTCTCACCTCAACAAATACTCTTTCACCGCTTCGCTTTGTTCCCAAACACAAATCCACAACTAAAAACTAAACGCTTCCAAAACTATAAAACCACACTTCGTTTTTTCTGTTGCTAATTTCGAACCTAACCAAACACTGCTCTACGCAAACGCAACTGTGAATATCTATCTTCTTAGCACTAACACGAACTCAAACACCTGCGTTCCGATCAAGGCACGTTCGCGCTCTCTAATTTTCATTTGTCTTTCTTCATTTTCGCAGCTAAAGGTATGCATCACTTGTCATTCTCCTTCTTCTGTTTCTTTTTCTAACTTTGCTCTGTTTTTCGGTTCATTTCATTCTGTACTGAAATTTCGCTATTTCTTATTTAGCATTATGCTTTATAACGTGTTTTCTTTTCTTTTTTCTTTTTTCTTTAATTAATTGAGATATTAAGCATAATGCATTTGAAACTTTGCAATTTGCAAGTGTAAAAACAGAGCATTTGGTTCCAACTACGTAATTGTAGTCAATAATTATTAGGGTTTAGTTTTTGCCGTTTCTGAATTCCCATGCAATGTTTTATTGTGCAGGTTGTTATAGATGAATCCTGAGAAGTTCACACACAAGACCAATGAGGCTCTTGCCAGCGCACATGAGCTGGCAATGAGTGCTGGCCATGCTCAAATCACTCCCCTCCACATGGCATCGGTGCTAGTCTCTGATCCCGCCGGAATCTTCTTCCAAGCCGTCTCTAGCGCCGGCGGTGAAGAGTCGGCGCGTGCTGTGGAGAGGGTATTCAACCAGGCATTGAAGAAGCTGCCGAGCCAGTCACCACCTCCTGATGAGATTCCTGGAAGCACCAGCCTCATCAAAGCAATTAGGAGGGCACAGGCAATGCAGAAATCAAGGGGTGATACTCATTTGGCTGTTGATCACTTGATTCTTGGGATTCTTGAAGATTCCCAAATTGGGGATTTGCTGAAAGAAGCTGGTGTTGCCACTGCTAGGGTTAAGTCTGAGGTTGAGAAGCTTAGAGGGAAGGATGGGAGGAAAGTTGAGAGTGCTTCAGGGGACACAACATTTCAGGCTTTGAAAACTTATGGTAGGGATCTTGTTGAGCAAGCTGGGAAGCTTGATCCAGTCATCGGCCGCGACGAGGAGATAAGAAGGGTTGTGAGGATTTTATCCCGGAGGACGAAGAACAACCCGGTTCTCATTGGTGAGCCTGGAGTTGGCAAAACCGCAGTGGTGGAGGGATTGGCTCAGAGGATAGTGAGGGGTGATGTTCCTAGCAATCTTGCTGATGTTAGGCTCATTGCATTGGACATGGGGGCTTTGGTCGCTGGCGCGAAGTATAGGGGAGAATTCGAGGAGAGGTTGAAGGCTGTTTTGAAAGAAGTGGAGGATGCTCAGGGGAAGGTTATTCTCTTCATTGATGAGATTCATCTTGTTCTTGGTGCTGGTAGAACTGAAGGGTCAATGGATGCCGCAAACCTCTTCAAACCGATGCTTGCCCGCGGCCAGCTAAGGTGCATTGGTGCCACCACTCTTGAGGAGTATAGGAAGTATGTGGAGAAGGATGCAGCATTTGAAAGAAGATTTCAGCAGGTCTATGTGGCTGAACCCAGTGTGCCAGACACTATTAGCATTCTTCGTGGCCTAAAAGAGAGATATGAAGGTCATCATGGTGTCAGGATTCAGGATCGTGCTCTGGTTGTGGCAGCTCAATTGTCTAGTAGATACATCACAGGTATGTTGTTGTTATTGTTTCAGTTTGAATTATTTCTGTTTTGGATTATGTTTTGTAGTGGTGTGATGTGCTTACAATGTCTATGTTCTTGTTCAGGGCGTCATCTTCCTGATAAGGCTATTGATTTGGTTGATGAGGCTTGCGCAAATGTTAGAGTTCAACTTGATAGCCAGCCTGAGGAAATTGATAACCTTGAAAGGAAGAGAATGCAGCTCGAAGTTGAACTTCATGCTCTTGAGAAAGAGAAGGACAAAGCTAGCAAAGCTCGCCTTGTAGAAGTAAGTGTTTATTTTGGTGCATTTTTTAGTTAATCGTTTCAATTTGTAAGTATTTATGGTGGTTTCTAAACTTATGTCTGCGTTATGTTCAGGTGCGGAAAGAACTTGATGACTTGCGAGACAAGCTCCAACCTTTGATGATGAAGTACAGAAAGGAGAAGGAGAGGGTTGATGAGATTAGAAGGCTCAAGCAGAAGCGTGAGGAGCTCCTCTATGCTCTCCAAGAGGCCGAGAGAAGATATGATCTAGCAAGAGCTGCAGACCTTCGATACGGTGCAATCCAAGAAGTGGAAAGTGCGATTCAACAGCTCGAAGGGAACACCGAGGAGAACATAATGTTAACGGAAACTGTTGGGCCAGAACAGATAGCTGAGGTTGTGAGCCGCTGGACAGGCATACCAGTGACAAGGCTCGGCCAGAACGAGAAAGAGAGGTTGATTGGCCTTGCTGACAGGCTGCACACTAGAGTTGTGGGACAAGATCAAGCAGTTAATGCGGTTGCCGAGGCCGTATTGAGATCAAGAGCTGGACTAGGGAGACCTCAACAACCAACTGGCTCGTTCCTGTTCTTGGGTCCAACTGGTGTAGGTAAAACCGAGCTTGCAAAGGCTCTTGCTGAACAACTCTTTGACGATGAGAATCAGCTGGTGCGAATTGACATGTCGGAATACATGGAGCAGCACTCGGTTTCGCGACTGATTGGTGCACCTCCAGGGTAAGTGCATTGTCGAATTCACGTTCATCGTCACCTCCTTTTAGTAATAAGAACTCTGAACTCACTCTCTATTCGGTTTTCAGGTATGTTGGACATGAGGAAGGAGGCCAGTTAACCGAAGCCGTGCGTCGACGACCCTATAGCGTTGTACTATTTGATGAGGTTGAGAAGGCACACACATCTGTGTTCAACACTCTCCTTCAAGTTCTAGATGATGGAAGGTTAACTGACGGCCAGGGCCGCACCGTGGACTTCAGAAACACAGTCATCATCATGACTTCAAACCTCGGTGCAGAACACCTCCTAAGTGGACTTTCAGGAAAATGTACAATCCAAGTAGCTCGTGATAGAGTAATGCAGGAGGTATTTCCCTATGAATCCTATATCCAAATCTAAAATCTTACAAATGTTTATGTTCTTGCTTGCTATATCACATATGGTACTGATTTTATGTTTTCTTTATCAAACTCATAATAGGTGAGGAAGCATTTCAGGCCAGAATTGTTGAACAGACTTGATGAGATTGTGGTGTTTGATCCACTCTCACATGATCAACTGAGGAAGGTTGCAAGGCTGCAAATGAAGGATGTTGCTCTTCGTCTTGCTGAGAGGGGAATAGCCTTGGCAGTTACAGATGCAGCACTTGACTACATACTCGCTGAGAGCTATGATCCGGTAAGTATCAATTTCAACATCTACATTGTTTTGTAACAAATGTTTCTGATATTGGTTTAGTAGTACTGAATGGTGTTTTTGGTTGGTTGCTTGTATTGTAGGTGTATGGTGCAAGACCAATAAGGAGGTGGCTTGAGAGGAAGGTGGTGACAGAGCTGTCAAGAATGCTTGTGAGGGAAGAAATTGATGAGAACTCAACAGTTTACATAGATGCTGGTCCCAAAGGCAATGACTTAGCCTACCGTGTGGAGAAGAATGGAGGTGTTGTTAACCCCACAACTGGCCAGAAGTCTGATATTTTGATTCAGATACCCAATGGACCAACTTCTGATGCTGCTTCTCAGACCGTGAAGAAGATGAAGATTGAGGAAATTGATGATGAGGATGAAATGGAAGAGTGAAAAGTTTTTACAATGTTGTAAAGAGTTGATAGGTCACTATTCTGGAGACCTTCAAGTTTAAGGTTTTTACTTTTGTGTTTTGGTTAATACTTGTCTGAATGGGTAAAGAAGAGTTAATGCAATACCCTTTGTAATAACTGCTCTTCTTTATAAATCTAGTTAACTTTTAAACATTTTTTTGGGGTAACAAAAAGGCTAAAGAATCTACAGTGTGAATTTTTTTGTTAAATTTAATTATTGTTTTTGGTGATAAGATTCTGCTCTGTTTCTGTTGTGTTAGAGTCCAAAAAAAGTGATGTGTTAGAGAACTACTTTTGCGACTATTCCTTCTCCTGAAGGATTAAGACCTAGAGTATCTTTTTATTTTTGGGCGCTAACCTAGAGTGATTTAAGAGTAGGAAATTTCAGTCCAAAACAAAAAATAAAGAGTAGGAAATTTATATGGGCCATGAACATGTCAACATTCAACACTCAACACTAATGAAGTAATACAGAGAGCATTTATTGGACTATGCCACTGGGAAGACTTTTGTCCAATAATTCGGCTTGAAAAATGAAAATTATCAGAAGATTATCTGAATATTTTCTTTTTAACATAATATTCCTTTTCTTTTTCAAATCAGTCTAGAAGCAAAATTCAGTGTAATTGATGCTTCTAAATTCAACTCGTTATTCTTGCATTGATGTTCTTGATGACATATGTAGATAACTATATATATGTGTAGAATTATAGTAATACTTTTTTTCCATAAATAATAATAGTATACCATTGACGAAATTAATTGCAAGGATGACTTTTCAACATGCATGTATAATCAATGCAAAGTTGCAATGCAAGAACAATAATAAAGGAACAGCTTTCATATTGGGATTGAAAAACATGCACCTATATGTGATGCAATGAAAACTACACACAACCATCAAATATTGATTCTCTAGTTTCCTTTTCGCATAAAATTAAGGTTTATAATGTAGTTAATTAACATATTATGAGAAGTAAGAAATATCATATCATAGTCAGAATTTATTATTTTTTGTCTTAGTAATTAATATTAAAAAATATTGATTAAAGTATGATATTAAAAAAATAATAGCAGTTAATTTTAGCAATTAATCTAAAAATATAATTTTAAGGAATAAGATAAAACATTATTCTTATTGTAATTTTATTAAATTAAAGTAGGTATATACTCATAAAATGTTAACAATAGGTATGACCGTATGAAGAAACTTGATCTAGCTCCAATGTCACATTGTTGAGTGCACAGCATATACATTCAACCAGTTGATGTCACAAACACTAAAATGATTCACTATTTTCTTCACTATTCAGTCTTCAACTTACTTTTCAAATTTCAATGTTTGGATTTTGATGTTATATACTGATCATCACTGCTAGCTACTGCTATGCATATGAAACACTCACCTAATTAGATTCTTCAAGGTATAAAACTCATTAAGTTCAATTTTTTGCTGTGCAATTACCATCATAAATACTAATTATTATCAAATTAAGTTTTGGAATATCATTAAGATAATAATCTAAATCCACTCTTAATTAATTACTATCGTAGTTAGAGTTGCTGCATGTTAATGATTTCAAGTTCAAATTAATTTTATTTGTTTTTCTAGAATCTAAAGTCTAAATAATTTATATATATTACTAAGAGAATTGTTGTGCTATGTATGTATGATTTCATGTTGGCTACTATGTATGATTTTATGTGCCTATTTTAAAATCTCTATCCTAGAAAATAATATGTAACTTACATTCGTCGATATGGAAAGTTTTAATTGGCTCATTTATGTGTTTTTAAAATTCTCATTTGATCCCTCCTTCTTATTTTTATTTATTATAAATTATATCTCTTTTCTTTTTTACTTATTTAAAATTAACACCTTCTAACCTCAAATTAATGGAAAAATTTTTTAAATAAATAAAATTTATTTATTATTTACTAATTCGGTGAGGATTATTTGCCATTTTAAATCGCATTATCAGTACCGGCCTAAGGCGGTACTAGGTTCATTCCAGTACCACCTTAGACCGGTACTGGGCCAAATATTTTTTTTTAAATAGCCCAGTACCAGCCTAAGGCGGTACTGGAATGAAGCCAGTACCTAAGGCGGTACTGGTAATACGATTTAAAATGGCAAATAATCCTCACAGAATGGATTTTGATAAATAATAAATAAGTTTTATTTATTTAAAATTTTTTTTTCAAATTAATACCGTTACATTCATCTTCTTCTCTCTTTCCTTTTTTTTTCTTTTTGTTTCTCTCTTTCCTCAAGTTTCACCAAATAACTCCATTGCCTACTTTTTTTATTCTCCGTCTTGTTTCTTTGTCAAAATAAGTATCTATTCGTGCCAATGTGTTCCCTTCATTGTTCCAATTTAATCTCCCTTCTCTTTCTGTTCCTACCTAACCCTTTCTTGTTAAACCTCCCCTTCCTTTCTTTCTTATTTTTTTTTTATTATTATCGTTGTTATCATTCATATATTTGAAATGTGTAATTGAGATTTTTTGTTATTATTTTCTAATGATTTTCTCAACAAATGATTTCTTAAAGAATAATGACATAAGTAGTCAACATCTTTTACACTTCTCTCCTCCTCTTATAATGGGTTTTAAGAGATGGCTTAAAATCTAATAATAATATTTGTTTTCTTCTGTAAATCTGCAATAGCAAGATACCAATGCATATTTGCATAGTTGATTGACACAAATGTCTATTTTGATCCAAACAGTAAACATTAGTTATTATTATTATTATTATTATTTCAACAACGCTACGAACCAACATTAGGGAGGCTTTAAGGAGACAATAATTAAGTTATCATCCAAAATTAAAAACATTATCATCCGAAATTATATAAATTATCATTCATAACTCATTATCAAGTGCATTGGTTTTTAGTTAGGTTGGTTCCCAAGACTTTCTATTATTATTATTATTATTATTATTATTATTATTATTATTATTAGCTTACAAAAAGATTGCTTACGTGCATGTACATTGTTAGAATAGTGAAGAATATGTATAATGTACCTTATACACATTTTCAACAAATCCCATATATTCTTTTGCATAAAAGTCCTTTAGGATAGATGGTTTTTTTTCCCATCTAGACAAAATAAAAATAAATGAAAAAATTATTTCACTTGTTGAAATTTATGCAGGAGGATGCCATTTTAATGCATGCTATTATCACCCTTGAACTCTAATATGAATATGGCACAATGGTATATTATTAAGTTATAACTAAAACAAATTTAAGCAAAAAAATATATCATGCGCATGAATAGAAATTAACAAGGAGATTGATAAAACTAAGAATTAAAAGAAAGTTCATTACGTACATGTACCTGTGTATTCAAATTGGAGTTTGCTTTTTCTTCTTTTCTTGAAACAATGAAACCCAGAGAATCAAAGATACTATTGGAGTAACATATTTTCAATTGATAACTTTGTTTATTGTTTTTTTTTTTTTTTTTATCAAGAAGGTTTCTTAGATTTTGGTGTTGGTCATTAAAAAATAAGTATATCATTCCCTCTTGAGTTTTTCTTCGATTACATTGGATTCAAAAAGATATGATGAAAATTACGTTATCATTTTTTTACTATTAGAATGCATAGTATGATTTCCTTTTGATTCATTTTTAATTCTAAGAATTATAAGAAAAATTAATAATGGTGATTTAAATTCAAAAGTTAGGTGAGAGGAAAAAAAAAAAAAAGAAAAAGATGGATGTAACGGTATTAACTCGAAGTTAGAAGGTATCATTTTTAAATAAGGATAAAAAGAGAGAGGTATAATTTATAATAAATAAAAATAAGGATGAGAGATTAAATGAGAATTTTCAAAACATATAATAAGTCAATTAAAATTTTTCATGTCAATAAATATAAGTTACATATCATTTTTTAAGAGAATCATAGCAATTACCATATTATATTACTATTTATTTAAAAAATTTCAGTATCTCTGTCTCAACTTCACAATCCTTGATTGAGAAATGTTGGACTAACTTAAAAGGTGGTTATCACTAGCTACTCCATTGTTAAGTCATGGTTTGAACTGATGAAAAATTTACTTGAACTATCAATGCTGATAGATTTGGATGATATATTCATACGTGCCACATTCCTAGCCACAATGTAATTAAATATGTACTCTATATAATATAATAACAATTATAATAACATACTATATAATGTATCGAAAAACTTTCATACAATATAATAGCATCAATTATTATAAAATTAAGATAGAATGGTATAATAACTGCCGCATGCAGTGTGTATCAGACAAGCATATCATGTCATAGATTATACGACATAACACCAGGGGCGGAGCTAGGAGTATTAATAGGAAGGGCTAAAATGAAAATATAGATAAATAAAAGGGAAAAAATGAAATTTAAGGGGACTAAAATATAAAAACAGAAGAAATTATATATGAATTTGTTAATTTGGGGCACTGCTCGCCGCCCCTGCATAACACCATAGATACATGTGTGTTCGTGTGTTTAAATTTAAATATAATTTTTTGGGTCGCTGAAATTATTTATATAATAATTCTATGTAAATAAGTAGTTTTGATCAACCAAATTCAATCAAATTATTTATTTCTCTGCTAAATAAAAGACTATTTCAATGAAATTTTATTTAGGTGTAATTTTTTTATACTATTTAATACCGAAATAATATTCTATTTAGCATAGAAATAAATCACTTAGTTAGCCAAAACTACTTGTTTAAATAGCGTTATTTTTATTTATATGTATATCTTCTGACTACAACATATTGCATAATAATTAATGCAACCACCAACCCTAACATATAACTTAAAATGAATTTTTCTATAAAAAACTTAAAATGAGTTTCAGGGGAAAAAAAAAGAAAAGAAAAGTTCAAAAGGGTGATAAAAACTCATAATAATCATATATATTTGTGGCGGTATTCCTCTTTTTCCGTTTCTGGCGGCGATACCGGCGTTAATACGCACCAAAATTCTATTAATTGATGTGAGATGTACGGATTAATGTTCAAATTGATAATTTAAATATAATATTTTATTTTAATTAATATTTAAAAAATTCTATTGATCATTTTAGAAATTAGATGATGATATGTTATATTTAATTATCATATGTCATATAATAATAATTGAATGATATGTTATTTTAATAATTATTAACTAATTATTTTATAATATATGCTATTTAATTGGTAGAATGACTAATTTGATTAAATATTATATTTTTAAGGATTAACAAAATTTTTTGAATATTAAGTTAAAAAACATGATATTAAAAAAAGGGTAATGCTATTTGAACAAGTGGTTTTGTCCAATCAAATGCAATCAAATGATTTATTTCTATACTAAATAGAATATTATTTTGGTGTCAAATAGTATAAAAAAAATGCACCTAAATAAAAATCTATTTGACACCGAAATAGTCTTCTATTTAGCATATAAATAAATTATTTGATTGCACTTGATTAGCCAAAACCACTTATTCACATAGAATTATTGTTAAAAAAATATTTAAACATTAAAAATATAGGATAATGCTATTTGAACAAGTGGTTTTGGCCAACCAAGTGTAACCAAGTGATTTATTTCTATGTTAAATAGAATATTATTTCGGAATAGTATTTTATTTGACATCGAAATAGTCTTCTATTTAGCATAGAAATAAATCATTTGATTTCACTTGATTGACCAAAATCACTTGTTCACATAGAATTATTGAAAAATATATATTAAAATACAAAATATATATTAAAAATAATTTAAACAAAAGACTAATTATAGATAAATCTAGACAACTACTCTCATAAGTTATAAAAGTAAAACTCATCTTGATCACCAAAGAAAAACATAAAACTCATCTTGCGAAGATTTGATTTTTAAAGTCACATTTTAAAAGAAATACAATACATTTAAAAATAATGTTTTTATAACATTCTAAAATTTAACTATTTAATTTATCATCTAATCTAATGGTTCAAATGAAAAATTTTCAAATGAAAATAATTTTAAATTTTTATTATAATATTATCGTAAATATATGATAGCTTGACTTTAATATACAAATAATTGATATTTTTTATTAACTTAATATTAATCAGAACAAGAACGGATGATATAGCTTTGAATACATTTTGGTTTGCGGCAAATTGAAGTGATTCCTCAAAAACAAAAAAATGGACAAGATTTGGTCAATTAATTAATGTGTGATAAATACTGATTTTATGACGACCTATTTTTTTTATAATAAATCTAGCACAGTTGAAGTTTTATACTAAAAAAGAGTTGTAAATTTTTAATAAATTATTTAAAGTTTAAAATTTTCTTCATCCATTAATATTAACTGACTCATCATCAAAACCCTAGTATATATATTCGTGACAAGCACAACTAGTATACAACCAAACAGAACAAGTCTATCTACCCTCTCAATTATTTGTTAGAACTTATAAGCAAAAGAATTAACATATCAAAATCAAGAAAGGATACGTTCTGCCGTTTGGTGTGTTTGGAAACAAATTTTTTTTATGATATTTTTATTTGGAGAATGTTAGGAGTCAACACATTCAGTGCTTAAAAAAAAGAGAGAATTTATTAGTTTACTATAATTTCCATTATATTACACAAAGGACAAATTAGTCTTTTTATGCTTTTAAAACCCATCATCAAATCCTATTAAAAAAAAAAGAATTTTGAAATTACTTTTAAAGTAAGAACTTAACTTTGATGCAATATAATAAAATAATATATATATATTAATAAAAATAACTATTTTTTAAATTTAGTACATGAATGATCATCTAAAAGAATAACGATGATTAGACAAAAATGATGTAAAAAGAAAGTTTTTAAATCAATTATTTTTTATTTTGTATCTATTTTAAATAAGAGAATTAATTTAAAAATCAAATTAGTTTTCAAGCACAATGTAAGAAAAAGTAAAAGACTATTAAATACAGCTTGTCCTCCCCCC